>JAVBHU010000796.1:0-15368 GCA_034768395.1 Linum lewisii | reverse complement strand
AACCATAGAGAATTAACACTGCATTGCTGCCACTGGGAAAAAACCTCAACTTTTGGAAAAAATTGCAACAAAGTGACAACGCATGAAAAAGCACTCTGCAGATATATTTCCCCTTCCCTGGCCCAATATGGAACCCAAGCCTGTTGGCTTCCCGGAGTGGTGTACCCGTAATAACGGGGGGGTTTTTTCAAAAAAAGGGAGGCGATCCTTTAAGGAAGGAAAAGGAGGCATTTAAAACCGCACTCTTGTCCCTTATAAAGTTATTGTCCCCTATAATAGGGTGTAACGGGGGTTTTTTATAGACCCCTTCCTTGGGCCCAAGGCTTTAATCTACCACTCGTTTGTAGCTTCCGTAGAGGGTTTTAACTTCCGTTCTTCTTGGAAACCTAATGTCCCGAAACCCTAGGAGGCCACTAGCTGGGCCCCCTTGGGCCTCACTCCATTTTTCCTCCTGCCTGTTTCGCCCCCCCCGATTTACCACCGAGCCCGGGCCCTCGCCCAGCCGCCGCGCCCGGGCTGTCATGTGGCGCCTCGGACCCTTGTGTGGACCTTTGGATTTTGTCGGGCTGGGCCCACCCAAATTGCCCCCAAACCCTTATCGATTCTTGGCTGAGGGTTCTTATAACTCAGCGCTCGTTCGTGATCCCGTAAAGGGCCCTCAATTGCCCCCCGATCCTTAGTCAGCTTCGCTTGGCTGGGACTTTTGATCGCCTACGTTTGTCGTTTTAATCGCTTTGCTTCCTATCCTTTGTTCTCTTCCATTGGTGTTTTGGTTCTTAACCTTCCTAATCCTCTTGTGTTCATTTTTTATCGCCTTATCTCTTTTTGTCGCTGCCTTCTACGCTCCCTTCTTTCTATTTTTTCTTCCCCCCTTTACCCGCTCGGCACAGGGTCTTTTACTCTCGGCTTCTGGAGACGTTGGGGGAAAGCGCGCGGTAATTGCTCAAAAAGCCATCATTACCTTATCCTTTCAAACGCACTTCACCCGCGTGTCCCCAAGGAAACTCGCGACGGTTCCCTTCCCGCCAACACTTCTTTTAACCGCGGGGTTTTAACTCACACATTCCCCGCACGGTTCCCCATTCCCGCCATTGCCTCCTATATAAACCCCCTTCTTACCGTCTTCCTCCTTTTTTTACTCCTTCTCTGCCACCTTTGACCCCTGTTTTTATACCTCTTGCCTCCACTGCTTCCTTATCCTTCCGGCGAGCCCCTCCCATCTTCTCCTTCTCCGTCATGGGGAAAACTTCGTTTCTCCTTCTTCCATCACCAAAAACGTTCGCCTTCCTACCATTTTTCAATGCTGGACCCCCCCGTCCCCTGGTACGGACTCTCCCCCTTTCTCCTCCATTGCCTTCCTTCTGGTTTCCTTCTCTTTTCTGCTTCTTGTTATTTTCTTTGAACCAGGGATTCCGACTCCGAACCCAAAAAACCAAAGCATTCCTATTCCCGGAACGATTCTTCACCCTCTCCTTCTCTTCCCCTTCATCCCTTCTTCCTCTTCCAGTCAGCCCCTGAAAGGGCAACCCTAAATCCTCCATCTATGGCCAAACCTCGTCTGCCCAAATTTTCCAGTAGCAGGAGAATTTTGATAATCTCCTGCCCTCCCTTTTTGGGTCCCCACCAAAAAAGGATTGCGGGCCCCCATGGGGTCGGATTGATCCTGAAGCGACTAGAGTCACCGGCTCCTACCCTTGGCAACTGGCGGTCTATGTGGGGAAGAGCTACTTGTGACAGCGAAAGGTTTTGGCCCGGGCACTTTCCTTCGGCGTGGAGAAGATCGCCCCTTCTTCCATTCCCCTGCCTTTTCCTGGGAACGCCGGGCCTCTCCTTTCCACATTGGCAATTGCCCCCGGGGTTGCACGGTCTGGACCGAGGCCTTCACCAATGGCCTTCGCCTTTCGCCATCACGTTACTGGTCCCCTCTTGGTGCTTTGCGCTCTCTTTGCCCTTTTAAACGTCGGGTGTTGGGCTACAGCCTCGCTTTTGAATCAGCTGCATGCTAAAAACGCCCCCCTCCCTGAGGTTTTTTCAATTAATTCTTATCTAAACACACCTCCAATGGCATTCTTCGTTCGCCGAGCTGATCTCACTAAAAAAGGGCACTTACTCATCCCCGAAACCTCGCCCTACAGGACCATTCGTTTTTCTACTTCCGCCCCACACACACAACATTGGGTTCACCTCCCCTCATCCTGTCCTTCTGGTGGGCGTAGCTCTTTTTCAAGCCGAGCTTGATCCTACTTCTTACAATACTCTTACGCGCCAGTCCTTCTTGATTGCCATCACTTTTTCGCCGCTTTTGGCTTGCGGACTCCCAGGGGGAATACAGGAGGTAACTTTATGTCTTAGGCGGTGCTGATTTTTTCCTAGCCTCGCCGTTCGTCTTGCGTAATTGATCTCGACCCAACCTTAGGAATGTATGACCTTTAATTATCGCCTTTTTTTGCTCCCTTCTCTTTCCTCCTCTTTTTTTTATACAATCCTGGATGTACTTTTTTCTAGGCGCCGTAACCTCGCTGGTGCCTCCTTACACCACCGCGCGTGGTCCTTTCGCCAGACTCTCCCCCGCCTGGGCTGCCCCCCGTCGCCCCTGCTTCTCCCAACCTTCCCTCAAACTAAGGGAAAGGAACACTGAGACAGATGAAAGCCCCTTTCAAAGAGGAAAAAAAAGCGGGGTTTCCAAGCCGGGAGGAAGGCCGTGAGGGCTCCAGCAACCACTGCCCCGCCCCCACCAAGTGATAAGGTGGAGGATGTCGATGCGAAACCTAAACTCCCCTTCGCCGCTCTCTCGCCAATCGCCCTTAGAGCTACAATCCTTCTGCGGGGGCCCTTGGGCATCCTGCTGACCAAACGTCATCTCGTATGACGACTCCTATCTTCCTGGAACCCTTCCCTTCCCCGGGATCCGGAGCATCCGGAGTCTCTCGGCTGCGGAGCTTGACCTTCGCCTACCGAGCCTGCTCGGGGACCACTCTCGTCCCCCTCCTTCAACACCGACCGTCCCGCCGACCAGTGGACAGAGGGGCTAACACTCTTTTCATCGCCCGCTCCTGTGGGTCGCGAGGGCGAGGGTCCCTTTCGCCTTCCCTACTTCGCTCCGTTTTTCCCCGGGGGCATCCCCAATATCGCCCCCGAGGCAGTGATATCGGGAGAGTTCTCTCGAGGTGTCTACGAGGGGGTGACCGCTCCTGGCAGGGCTGGGAGATTTCGGACCTTCAGGACAACTTCCTCCCGCCCCCCCCCCCCCTTTCAGTACTTAGGAATGCGTCATTTATTTGCTTTGTTCTTTACTTTAGCTCTGCTCCTCTTCATCCCTTTTTCCACTTGTTTTTGCTGCCTAGGCCGTGGCCGTTTGCGATCTTTCCTTTGCATGTAAACAATGCAGGAGGAAATCGGAAGCTGAAGGAGAATGTTGAAAAATCTGCTTCTTTGCCATGGATCTTACTCGTTATCATAACGAAGAAGGTATTTACTTCACTGCCTCTTCTTTCACCACTTCCCGGCTTGTACCTTACGGTCCTTGCAAAAACCCCAGTTGTTGTATGTTTTTTTTATCTTTAGCGACGACGGTGCAGCACCTCTGCGCTAGTCTCTGAAGGAAACCCGGGCTGAGGCGACGGGCGGATCCCCAATGAGGGGCGTCCAGGAGGACTTGCAATTGCTAACAGGCACATTGTCGCCCTTGAAGCCGTTTGATGAGGCTCGTCCAAGGTTGCTCAGGTGGAGGGGGATAGCCGCCGAAAGGGCAAGCTAAAGAGCTGCTTAATACTCTCTGGCGGCTGAATCGGCGGCGGATCGGATCTTTCCGCTGCCAAGGCTCACATGACAGACTGTACTTACTATACTCATGCCTGGGCGAGAGTATGCGTGTGGTAATGCCACTTCTAATATTTCTACGAGCTTTTCCCCAACAAGGCTGGCCGGGGAAAAAAATGGTTCGAGCCGTCCTCCGAGGTCTCAATCGCTATAACTTTGGGGTTCCCAACCTCCCCCGATGCCGAGGAGGAACTTATTTTCTTTATGCTGCCGCCTGGAGCGGGAAAATGGCGGCAGATGCAATATTTTGAAACAATCGCCGAAACCCCGGCCTGCCTGACCTGAATCCGAGGATCAGAGGTTACCCCACATCTGATCAAGCTCCTTTCGACCGGGGGCAGAGACTTCAATTCCGCCGCTGACCCTTCCAAGGCTGGCGAGAAAGGTTCCGGCACTAAAGACCATGATCCCGCCTCAACCTGTTTTTTATTATTGTTATCTTTTCAGACAATTATTATTGCTTTTTCCTCTCTTTCTCCTTCTCCTTTTTGTAAAACTGTTTTTATTAAAACCCTTTTCCCCCTCGCGAATTTTCAATCTTTGATCTTTACTTATTACACCTTTCTTGACCGCTTTGCTTCTTTTCATCATTAACAATTTATACCGATAGCTTTTGCCTTAGGTCTTACACAGCGATTTGTTAAGCCCGAGGTCTTTCATAGCGATCCCAAAATCCCTTGGTCTTATATGATAAATTTGAGCCCTTATGTCTTACACGCATTTGTTAATGCCCGTAGTCTTACATACGTCCCAATCCCAGCTTACATGATAAATTTGATGCCCTTAGGTCTTACACAGCGATTTGTTAAGCCCGGGGTCTTACATAGCGATCCCAATGCCCTTTTTTACATGATAAATTTGATGCCCTTAGGTTTTTTTACACAGCGATTTGTTAATGCCCGTAAGTCTTACATAGCCTCCCAATCCCTTAGGCTTACATAAAAATTTGATGCACTTATTCTTACACACATTTGTTAATGCCTTTAGGTCTTACATAGCGATTCCCAATGCCCTTAGGTCTTCATATAAATTTGATGGCGCGAAGACATATATTGGATTCAACCTTAGGGTCCTTATTTTGCCTTAAACACAGCCTCGGTTACAAGTGTCTTTTCAATCATAATATCGCCCGAATCATGGATTTCCAAGTTTTGGGGGTCTTTTCTTCTCAGCTCGCTATTTGAAGGTGTTTTCCCTACCACTCCTACCTTTATGGGCCTTCCCTCCGGGTTGAGCTTTGGCCGCCCCAACCGCCGGCCTGAAGATTCTTTCGTACACTAATCATTGACGCAAAGTATGTGGTCGGACTTTAGATTAATCGCCTGACACTGTTCCTTTTCGGCGATCACCGTAAAACGCCCTTCTCTTCTTCTTTCCTGTCATATCCACCCGGTAAGCATCAATTCTTGTTCTTGACCCTTTCCCGTACTCCTGTATCCTATAGATGGGATTGAAAAACTCCACCGGGGGACCGCCTCATTCCATATGTCAAAGTATAGGGAGTCTCGCCTGTCGCCGTTTTTATAAGCCGTAACATGACCCATACACTGATCAAGCCCTCGACCCATATACCCTTACATCCATCACTCTTTCTTTAAACCTTGCAGGAAAGCTTTTTAGCCGCCTCCGCTTGTCCGTTGGCTTTTGGTAGGCGACTGAGGCGAATCGAGATTTATCTTTAAGTCTCGCAAAATTTTTGGGAAACTTCGATCAATTGAGTACCATGATCAAATAATACTTTTTTGGTAAAAGCCGAACCTGGTGACGATATTCTAAACTCAACTTTTTTACGCTTAGGGTGATACCGCCCTTTTGCTTTTTCCTCAACCCACTTGGTGAAATAACAACACCACGATGAGGAATTCCTTTTCCCTGAGGCTTTCCGAAATGGGCCTAGGATATCCATCCCCCACCTCGCGATGGCCATGGGCTGACTTCGCCTGGGCCTGTTTGCTGGTAACCTGTGATAACTTGCAAAAAATTTTTGACATTTGCGCATTTTTTCTTCACCAGGTCGCCCCCCCTTTCTCATTGTTGCCAATAGAAGCCCTGGTAAATTAAGTTCTTTTCCAAACTTCTTGTTCCCAATGAGTCCACACACTCCGAATGTACTTTCCTCTAGGGCCCGGCTCATCCTCCTCTCCCAGGCATCGCAAGTAGGCCCATAGCTGACTTTTTTATACAGCCTCCCCCTATTAAGTACACCTTCCTGCTTTTTTTTGCCGGAGCTTAGTCCTCCAACGTCGCTTGGGTACATTTTCGTCATCCAAGTATTGAATGATAGGCGTTCCCCCAGTCGCTTTTTTTTTCCAATTTCGTTAATCATGTGAAAAACACTGCTTTTAATCCTTGTTTCCTTTTCCATGTAACCATTCGCCCTTCTTCAAATTCCCGTCGCCGTTGCCAGTTTCGATAATGCATCCGCTTTGGGAAATTTTCCCCTTTCCCCAGCAATCTGGGATATAACCACCTTTTTGAATTCCGATATAAGGGGTTTTTACCTTCATCAAAATAAGGGAGGGGCGACTCCTCCTTTACCTCAAAGCTTCCCTTAACTTGGTTTACTACTATCGCCGAGTCTGAAAGAAATTTGATGTTAGTAACCCCCATACTCTTGGGATTCGTAAGCCAGCCTCCAAAGCCCCATACTCACTGCATTTTGTTTCGATTAGTTGCGAATCGCAATGCAACCCCGTGGAGGATCCCACCAGGAGACCTTAGGACTATCCCTGCGCCGGGTCCTCCTTACCTCGAGGCCCAAACTTTAAATAACGTCCACTCATCGCCTTTCCTCGTTATTTCTTGTACCGCCCCTTCGACTACAAAGTCCGCAGGACTTTTAGCCTTGATCGCCCTTCGTGGGTTTGGGAAACCAATGTCAACCGCTTAGCTCGATCGCCCACTTACTAACCCCCCTCCCAACCATAATCTTAGGCATTCTAATGGAAGATTCGTGAGACATTTATTTTTGGTGCCTGAAAATAGGTCCAACTTTCTGGCCGCGCAGACCACAGCGTATGCCATTTTTTCTATCGCCGGCCCTTGTTTCAGCATCGCCCAAAGGGTTTTTACTTGTATAAAAAACAGGGTGTTCGGCTTTGTCCTCTCTTCGAACTAAAACCGCACAAATTTGCCTTTGGAGAGATCGCAATATAGAGAAATAGATCTTCCATACTTTGGAGATGCAAACAGGAGGTTAATTAAAAATTGCTTCTCCTTAAAAAGCTTTGTACATTTGTAACCTGCAACTTTAAATGCATTCTTAAATTTCGCAAAAAAACGAGCGCGCGGTCCGTCCTGGGAATGAATCGATTGATTGCGTCTTTTCCCAGTAAAACCCTAACCCCTTCCCATTTTTTTGGGAGGGGTAAATCGCTGTGATCCCCGCGATCTGGCTGGATGCTTAAATTTCCCTTCCCCCGTTTGAAATATCCAGATTTTTTCCCTTATGTTCCCCCCAAACCAAAACAATCAAAGGTCAACCTGAGCAATACTCCTGCAGTGTATTGAAAGTTTCCCCCTTAAAGTCGCCGAATGGTCATAAAAACTCTTACTTTTCCCCAGCAGGTCATCCCATATGCCCCAAGTTTCGGCCGAGCTGCTTGAGAAGACTTTTGTCGATCATTCCGGTAAGTTGCCCCTTTTGACCCGAAGGGCCCACCCCATCGTAATAGTTCCCCGTGGGCTCATGAACCCGTTTTCTCTTGATCTTCCTGCTTAAAGTTTTTTTGGGCCCCCTAGAACATTCCAAAAGGAGCTTTTTCATTATCCCGTTGCTCTACCATTGCTCATTTGGGAAGGGGAAACATTTGGGAAACATCGTTAAGGTTGGTAAAGTGACCACTTTCCCCTGCCTTGACATTTCTTACAAAAACTACATTACCAACCACTCAGGGTACTGTACCTTTTGAAAACCCGCCTTAAAAAGTTTTTCCCATTTCATTTGCCACCCTTGTCCTTTCTCTGCAATGTTCCGCCCCCCTTTTGCGGACGGGCGCCTCCCGGGGGTTGATCGCTAAGATGTTTGATGTTTTTGGGGGAAAATTTCTGGATTCACTTTTGGGACCCCCGCGAAAAGGGCGAGAACTCTCAAGCAACTTGACCCAATCCCGTTTTTTGTTATCCTCAGGTTGGACGAAACCAATTTCCTTTCATCTTCTTCAAACAGGGTATTGGGAGATTCTGTGTACCCTTTCCCCTCTTCTCCCCCCCAAGCTTAGGGGAGGCACTGCTTTTAGTCGCCCCCTATAAAACCCCTTTTCCCGGCGATGTCCGGGCCCCCCAGGAAAAACCCATCCCTTTTATGCAATTTCCAATTTGGGGCACGGGAGAGATTGCTTAAAAGGGGGGAGTGCGGCCGCCCTAGGACATTTTTACTGGCTAAATCCAGACCCGGGGAAATCAGGATGGGTGCCTGCACCTCCATCCCCAAGGGTTTTTTTTGCCATCGGGGCTATCCTTGAGGGAACTGTGGCCTGAAAATCCGAGAGGGTTTTTTTTTTTTTTTTTTTTTTTCCCGCCTAGCGAGCTAGCGCATTCTCTTTTTTTACACTCCCCGAAAATGAGTCCCAAACTCCCTTCGTCGATCATCACTCGCTCCACCCCGGGGTATTTTGTTGTTACTTGAATCACCACGTTCCAAAAATTGGGCCCCCCTACCCTGGGCCTGTCTTCTTCCGGAACCAAGTTTGGGGGCTGATTGGGCTATCATCACACCTCCTTTGTTTCCCCCCTTTCTGCTTTTTTTTTTGGGAACTTTCCCCCCCCAAAAAGGTTTTTTAAACGGTTTTCCTCAGGCGAAGTTTTTCTTTTTATCTTCATTTTTCCCGGGCCCTTAATCGGCGAGACGCCCCTGCTGTATTTCCTGTCCACGGGTCATCTTTTGCGGTTTTTTTTTTCCCTTTGAGCTACAATAAATCCCTAGACCCCTTGTTTATCCCCCTTTCAATTTCATTTTTCAATTCCCGCAGTTTCAGTAGTATGCCCATAGTCATGAAATCGCAAAATTTTGGCGCCGCTGATCTGGCAAAACTTTTGGCCCCCCCAAATTTAATTGGGATGCCCCTTAGCTGATATACAGCAAGTTTTTCTTCGCGATTCGAAGGGTGTATTTTCACCCTCTTTTTTTGGGGATCCCTTCTCCTGATCCCCCTTTTTTCTCTCCGGGGGTACCCTCTCTTTTGGGGTAACGCCTTTGCTCCCCGGGGGCAAAATTTCCCGTTTTACCGTGTCCCGGGGGCGCCCTTAGGCCTGTTTTTTTCCCTTTAAGGGGTTTTTTCTTCCATTTTCCCCCGCTACACATAAAGGTTCTGCTAAGTTCCAAAATCAAAAAATTTTGTGACTCTTTTTTCCAAGCGGACAGCATTTCAGCCCCCTTTGCAGAAAGCGACTCCCCGCCTGCCGTTTGATCGACTGGAATAAACTTGCCGCACGTTTTTCATGAAAAAACCCTTTATGGTTGGACGACCCCATCCTTCATCAAAGAACCCTTCACACTGGTTCTTTTTTTTCCCCTCAGGCTCCCCAGGGGCCCTTTTTTCCAAAAACCCGGGACCCGGGTTTCCTTTGGGGGCCCCTTTTCCTTCTTTTCATTTCTTTTTTTTGGAGAAATCCTCCCAAACCCTCCCACCGGGGAAAAATCCCCCAAATCCAGTCGCCTTCGAATTCGCGCTCCATTTTAAAAAAAGGGTTTTTGGGGTTTCCGAGAACCGGGGTTTGACATGCTTGACAGGGTTACTCCTTCCTTTTTTCGCCATCCCGCCCCTTAAAAGGGGGGAAACGTGATGAACCCCTTCCCAAAAAATCCCCCCAAACCCCCCCTCCCTTTGGGGCCCCAAATTTTTTCCAGCCTTTTCCCCTGGCCCAAAAGTGGAACCCCAAAACCTTTGGGGCTTCCGGGGGTTTTTTTGTCCCGAAGAACGGGGGGGGATTTTTTCAAAAAAAAAGGGGGGGCACCCTTTTTTAAGGGGAAGGGAAAAGGGGGGGGAAAACCCACCGGGCGTTTTTTTTTTCCCCGGTAAAGTTATTGCCCCGGGGGGGAATAGGGTGTACGGGGGGTTTTTAAAGTACCCCTCCCTTTTGGGCCCCAAGGTGAATCTTAGCCATTCTTTTTTAACTTCTTGGTTTTAAAACATGTCCTTCTGTTTTGGGAAACCTAAGTGTCCCGGGTAACCCTGGGGGGCCCCTGACGGGGGGCCCCCCCTTTGGGTCCTCATCCTTTCCTGGGCCCCCCGTTGGGCCCCCCCCCGATTTACCACCCTTACCCCCGGACCCCCCCCAAACCCCCGGTTTCGGGCTGCCTTTGGGGGCCCGGGGGGGGTTTTTTTGGGGCCCTTTGGACTTCGTCGGGGGGGGGCCCATAAAAATTAAAAAGATTCAAAAATTTTTTCCCGCATTGTGGAAAAAAAACCCTGGGAAATTGCCCTCTTTCGGTGAAAAGGGAAAAAGGGTTTTTTTTGGTTTTGGAAAAGCTTGCATTACAACCATGCAAAGTTACAGAACTAATAAACCCCTCCCCTTCCATTTTTTAACTTGCTACTTTTTCCCCCTTTTGAAAAAGCTAAAAGACAAAATAACAAAAACTATTTTGAAAACCCCGTCAGTTTTTTATAAAAAAATTCTTCCTTCAACTTTTAAAAATATGAACTGATTGTTTATATGAAAGTTTATAGGTAAACCCCACCCGACATCCCCCTTTAAAATTTATCGTGTAATAAACGAATATAATTACCCAATGTTTGAAAAGGGGGAAGTTTTTTGGGTGCCAAAGAAAGGATTCATATTACTTTTGGGCCCTTTCCCCCAACCCAAATTTTTACAAACCTTAAAAACCCCCTATTTCCAATGTGAACCCCTTTTAATTATAATACTCCCCAAATCACAGTTTTAAACTTTTTTAAGCAAACAGAGCACTAACTACCTTTTTAAAAGGGCAAAGTTAAGATACTGTACAATTTTTAAAACCCTTTAAAAAAAAAGAAAAACAAACAAATTTGCAACTAAAGAAATAAAAAAGGGGAAAATTTAACATAAAATTGAAAGTCCATTGAACCCCCAAAACCCCAATACACGACAAAAACCCCGTGAGACCAAATTTTGGGGGAACCTGTCGAATTTTTTATCCCAGGGGAAATAACGGAGCTTTGGGGAGGAGATGCACCCGAGGGGGTTTGAAACGAAGAAGGGGCTTGGGTTTTGGTTTGGGGGGTTTCAAACTGGGAACGTTCAGCAGCCGGTGGGGGGGGGGAAAAGACGAAGGAGAAGGCTTTCATTTGGGGGAAAGCGGGATGAAAAAACCCTTTTTGGTTTTTATGTTGACCCCTTTTTATTTTGATTGTTTTTAAAAAACCCAAATGCTTTTTAATTTAAAAAGAGGAAGGATTTTGTCGGGGTTTAATAAAAAAAAATGGAGGAAGGAAATTTTTTGAACAGGAGAGCAGAGGGGGGAAAATAAAAAGGTTTTTTTTTTTGTCCAAAAATGCCCCTTAAAAATTTTTTCCGGGAGAAAAAAGTAAAAAAGGAAAAATCCTAAAAAAAGGGAGGGCCCAAAATTCCAAAATTTTGGGTGATGTCCAAAACCAAAAAAAAAATTTAAAAGCTTTAATGTTTTTGTAGATAATTAATAATAAAATATATAAAATAATATATATTATATTATATATATGGGCACACCTTCGGTCCCCTTTTGGGTATTTTACCCTAACTACAAAAAATTTTTCCCCATTTCAATACTTTAGAACTCAAATAATGTTTTTTAAAAAAAAACCTATTAAAATAAACCCTGCGCTATTTTAAAAAGCAAACTCCCAAACCTAAATCTTAACCTAAACACACATTTTAGACTAAAAAACCAAAAAAACCAAAATTTTTAAAACTCAAAAATTGACGGTAAACCCAAAATTAAAAAATTTAAAAATTTCCAAAAAAAAAAACTGAAACCCTAACATTGTATCCAACCCCCCCAATACTATCCCAAAACTCCTAAAAACCCAAATTTAAAAAACCAATAGGGGTTTATTTTTGTGTGATGGGTTTTCAAACCCCCCGGGAACCGAAATTTGTTACCCATATAAAAATATATAAATATATGGAAAACACCCCCGTGTCCCCCGCTACGGTCGCGATCTCATCCGTACGTTAAAATTTAACGATCTCAATTTTTTAAATTTAAAAATGTTTTAAATTTTAAATTTTTTTTTATTTTTATTAAATTCCACACAGACAATTACATTAATCCAAAAAAAAAAATTTTTAAAACCATTCCTGAAGTAAAAAAACTAAATTGAAGAAAAAAAATTTAAAATTTTTTTTAAACATCCTGAAAAAAAATAATATTACTTAAATTAATATTTTTTTTTGAATAGAATAAATAAAACTTTTTAATTTAATCCATTTAATTCAAAGACTTGAATCCTTTTTATTGAACAGAGGGGTGAAATCGCACACGCAAGCGGTACACTCTTTGCACCCACCTAGTTGGGTGACTGAAGTTTTTTACCATATAATAAAACTTGTCAATTGACGCTTGACAGTTCAGTACAGAATAAGGGTAACATCTCTCTTTAGAATACATGAAATTTGGGCCTAAGAATTTCCAGTTTTCATTGCACTTTCACTTAAAAACAAAACAAAGAAAAACACAATTGGCATTTCCCTTTTTTTTTGGGTTCCCTTTTGAAACTCAAAAATAAAAAAAGCTTGATACGAAGGCGTCATTTTTGTGAGTATATGTTTATTTTTGAATTGACAGGGAATTTATCATTTAGTGTTTATTGATATTTTTGAAAACAGGAATTTAAAAAAAAAAATTTAAATTTAAAAAAAAATTAGTTTCTGCCCAGATCGAACTGGAGACCTTTTCTGTAAACAAACTTTAAAACCCTACACCACAAAAATTTTTCTTTGAATTTTATTTCACATTGTTTTGTGATCAAATTTGCCCTTTCTTTTAGCTTTTTTCTTAGTCCTTTTCCCCCATTTCCCCTATTTTTTATCATGTTTTTTTAAAAACCCCTCCGAGGGGGTCTCCTTCCTTTCCCCCCACCCCCCCCCCTTTTTTTTATATTCATTGTTTGGGGGGCTCGATCCCTTGATTTTTGGGGTTTTTATTTTGGGAAAAATTTAAATTTTAAAACCCAAACACAGGATGCCATCCTTTGTACATTAGTAACCCCTCTAGCTTTTTTTTTTAAATACACTACACTAAAAACTCACGCTCTCTAAAAAGGGGGGTTAAAAATAATGCTTTGTTTTTTTCTTGCAATTGGGCTTGGGGGGGTGTCCGTAAAAATTTAACGCAATCTGCCCCTTTTTTCAATACAGTAATTTGGGGGGAATAACACAATTGGCATATCCCTTTTATTTTGGGGTTCCCAAATTTTCAACTCTAATATGTAGATCCAAAAAGGGGGAATTTAGTGACCATAAAGATATTTTTGAACTGATCATAAAATTTTAAAAAAAAGTTTTAAAAAAAACAAAACTATGTTTCCCATCCAGAAAAACGGGGGACCTTTTGCGTGAAAGCAAACGGGGATAAAACCAAAAACCCCCATAAAACTATTTATTACTCTTGTTTTTAAATTTACATTTTTTTTTTTTCGGTAATTTTACATGTTTGGTAAACAAATTGTACCCTTTTTTTTCATTTTCTTTTTTATGTCCAATTTTTTCTAATTTCATATTTCCCCTCATTGTAAATTTTTTTAAAAAAAAAAAAATTTAAGGGGGTCTCCCCTTTTCCCCCCCCCTAAAAATTTAACCCCGACCCCAAATTCCCCCCCTTTAAATTTTTGTTTTATTGATTGGTTTTCTTTGATCCCTTTAAAATTTGGGGGGTTCGTTTTACAACTTTAATCCAAAATCTCAACAAAGGATTTTAGTAAATTTTTTATTTTTTTCACTTGCTCACCCCCCCAATTTTTTTTTTTCTACACAAAACATGTACCCTAAAAGATTTTTAAAAAAAATTTCCTTTTTTTTATAAAATTTTTTTATTTACGCTTTTACGGTGTCGGGGGCCCCAAAAACACAGTCCCATTTAACAAACAGAACCAACTCAACATATATTTTTTAATTTTTAGTTTTCAATTGCACTTTTACTTTAAAACAAACAAAATTTTAAAAACAATTGCTTTTTTCCTTTTAATTATAAAAAACAAAGAAGATAAGTACCTAGTTTTTAGAAAACTTTAAAAAATAAATATTTTAAAACCCTAAGTAACATATTTTCTTTGGGATTTTTTGCAATGACACCCAAATTTTTAAAAATTTAAAAAGGCACTTTCTTATACTTTTTTGGGGCATGGGAGTTTGCCAGGGTTTTGAAAACAATTTTATACAAAAATTTAAAAATTTAAAATTTAACGTTTTTAAAACCTTGTATTTTTTTTAAAATTTTTTAAAACATTATAAATTGTAATTGATCCTTTTAAAAATAGATATTCAAATCTTTTAAGGTGAATCATATAAAGATCGAACAAATATATTTACTTGTGCATACAATTTTGAAAACATCGTTTTTTTTAGTCCCCCTAAAGATTTAAACCCCAAAAAAAAAACAAGATGAAGCACCGCTTATTTTTACAAACATCAAAAACGTACTACTAACAATGTTTTTTAAGTGGGGAGGAGCAGTCGGGGCCCGGGAAAGGTTTTTGGAATAGTTGGGATCTTTTTGGGGGAAAGCAGGGGAAAAAAGGGGCAGAGGGGGGGTTTGGGTTTGCAAAAGGGGGGGAAGGCAAGGGAATTTTGGCTTCGGAAGGGGCAAGGCGAATCGGCTTCGCCAGAGGGGGGAAGGCAGAAACGCTTTGGCAAAAAGGGGGATGCGGGGAGGGAGGGAATCCAGGGAAAATTTTTAAGTTGGAGGGGGTTGCAGCCGCCCTTTCAGATTCGATGTTGGAAAAAGAACAAAATGAAAAAAGATAAAAATTTACAAGGCTTGGGGGCTGCCCGGCCCTTTTTTTTTCTTTGTTTTTTTAATTTTAAAAAGCTTGATTCTTTTTTTTTTTGCTTTTTTTGGGGTTTTAAAATTGAGGTGATTGAGAGTGGGTTTTTTAAAAAAAAAGGAGATGGTTTTAATTTTAAAAAAAGTTTAAGAATTTGAAAGAAACGGAACCTAGGGGGGTTTATATTTTTTTTAATTACTAGAAAAGGTGATTTTTAAAAAAAACTTGAAAACCGGGCACATTTAGAGCGTCCAAAAAGGGGGGTTTGGGGGGGCCCCCGGTTCCCTTTGGGTTTCGGGTTGGGTTGCCGTTTTTGGGTTTCCCCCTTTTTGGGGTTTTCCCCCGGGGCGCGGTTTTTCCGGTTTTCCCGGGTTTTTTCGGGTTTTGCGGTTTATCGGTTTGCGGTTTTATCGGGCGCGGGGCCCGGGCCCCCGGGTTTTCCCCCGGGTTTTTTACTTTTTTTTTTCCAAATCTCAAATACAATTTGCAAAATTTTTTTGTAAATTTTTTTATTTATAAAAAATTTAAAAAAAATTTAAATTTTAAAAGCGATAGCTTTTAAAAATTAAGGATGTACAGTTTTTCATAATTAAAAATAATAAT
>JAVBHU010000795.1:0-15396 GCA_034768395.1 Linum lewisii | reverse complement strand
AATTTTTTTAATTAGGCATTTTAAGTTTAAAAAATGCCTTGAAAGCCCGTGTTTTTGGGAAAATGCTACTTATATTTTTTTTGTAAGTTTTGTGAAAAGTGCATTTTTGTTGTCGGTTCCCCTTTGGAGCCAATTGGGGCTTTGGGGTTCCCTCTGTGCTTTTCGGGTTTTTATGGCATAAAATTTACGGGACAAGGGCGCTTGGGCAAAAGGGGTCATTTGGCCCGGGGACGAGGGGATATGGCTTTACAAGATCGAGTTTCTGCAGAGGCAGGGGTCCCGCCGGCAGATTGCACCCCGTGCGGGGGTGCACGCCGGGGCATGTCCCCGACTAAAATTTCTTGTTTTTGGCCTTTTGGCATTTTTTAATCTCTCTTGAACCCCAAAACTACCACAACCCCAACCCTGAACACTTTTTGGGGAGAAATTTGAACCCCTTGGAGCTAGGATTGGCCAAAAACCTTGGGAGGTACTTAAAATGGAGAAGTAAAATATCTCAAGGTTCCCCATGGTTTCTTGGGACCATTCTTCCTTCTTTTCTCTTTCTCCCGGCCATGTGGGCTGGTTTCTGGGGTTTCTTGGAGGGTTAGTTGTGTGCTTGATAGGGGGGATATTGTATAAAACTTCCCATGTTATCTTGGTTGTTGGGTGATTCTAGACTTGTTTTTGCCATTTTATCCCCTTTTTGCTTGTTTTGGGTTTATGTGATTTGATGCTAGGTGCTTGGATTTGCTAGATTGTAGGTCTAGGGATTAAAAGTGGTGTTTTAAAGGATTAGTTCTTTTTTCAACCATTTTCGTTGTTTCCCTTTTGGGGCTTTTTCGCCTGGGTCTGTGGATTTTCATTCAATTGAGTTTGAAAAGGTTTTTTTTGGTGTCTTTTAGTGTTAGGGCATTGGAGAGGTTGTCCCTAGCTTGTGGTAAAAGAATCTTAAGGGGTTTCTTGTGCTTGGCTTTTTCTAAAACACTTAGATGCTCCTTTTTTTTTTTTTTTTGTTGGAGGGCGGGGAGCCTTTTTGGTGGTTTTGGATAGGGTTGGGGCTCGTGAGTGCATTGAGTCTATAGAAGTGAAAAGCGGTCTTCCAATGAAAAATCGTTTCAATTTGGCTTGTTTTTTCCCAATTTAGCATTTTGGCATGATGAACTCCCACCAAAAACCCCCCTTTGTCTTTGATTTGAGCCCCTTTCTTCTTGTTAAAATTTTGTTGTTTTTGGTTTCTTTGCCTTTTGTTCTAATTTCCGATAAACCAAACCTTTTCAAATGTCTAAACCTTTTTATGGAAGTGTGGTTTGGTTTATGGAGGCCCGTGGTCGCCTTGGTAAAATCCCTTTTTTCAAAAAACCCCGAGGGACAAAAAGGTTTTGAAAAACAAAAGGGGAAATGTGTTTGATCCACCAAACGGCCGGCTCAACGGGGTTTTCCAAAGGGAAAATGATTCGGGGGGTTTTTTGGGCTGGGGGGGTAAACTTTAATGCCTTTATCATCTAAAAGGGGTTTTATCGAGGACAAAACACGTAAAACCCAAATCACCACATCAGGTGAAAAAACTTGTTCTGGCCAGACTCATTTTAAAATTTTGTGCCAACTGCGGTTTGGGTTTCTAAGTGGAACAATCTAAAAAACTTTGGGAAAAAGGTTTAAAGTCAAAAACCCCCCCCAAAAGCAAGCCGAATGTTTACGATAGGGGAAAATTTGGAAACTCAGATCATGCAAATCACAAACCCCTAGCTTTAATCTCTCCCCCAAAATAATCACCCCAAACCTCAAACCCCTACGATAATTGGGGAAAGTGATCTATTTTTTGCATTTTTGGGCCATGATTAGCCCAGGGTGGTGGGGCCGTGGGGTCAAAGGGGGGCCATCGGGCTAGGCGAAGGGATATGGGTTGCAAAATTGAGAAAATCCCCTTTCAGTGAACAAGTTTTTTGGCCGAAAACCCCGGGCAGGGGAAAGGGTTTCAGCGGCAGTCTTTTTTTTTTTAAAGGTTTTTTGGGGAAAAAATATCAATTTTTTGCCAAAAAAAAATTTGAAAGGCAGCAAACGTTCGGGTTTTCAAGAGTTTTCGGGGAAAAATGTTTCCATTTTCGCCGGGAAAAATTTCACTTTTCTGGCGTGCTTTTTAAAGGGGGGGCGGGGGGGAAAAAAATAAAGGGGATCATTTATTTTTTTAAAACCAGCTGTTTCTCTCTCCCCTACAATCGGTGCATCACAGTCCCCTCACCCTTCCCTCCACCTCAATTTTTGATCAACTTGAAGTCAGTGAAGCCTTCCCCCTTGGATGGAGCTTGGAAAACAAAAAGGGAAGATCCTCCAGGGCAAGGATGGTCCCTCTCCCAAATTCAGGTTTCTTCCAGGGATGCTGGTGTTAGGTTGTTTAGGGGGGTGGATCAACTAGGTGGGTTGTTTTTATGGGTTGGTTTCTCTTGCCTTTGTGTAAAATGATGATCTAGCCTTTTGCTTTTTAGCCATTTGAGTTTGTTTACTCTTTTGGTATTTTTTGTCTTTTAATCTAAGAATGTTTTGTGTTGATCAAAAAATTGTAGGTTGTAATTTGGGTGATTTGGGTTGGATTCAATTGCCCATTTTGAGTTGTTTTCCTTTTTGTCATTTATCAAACCTTGGTGTGGATTTTTTTTCTCTCCCTTGAAGGTTGAAAAAACCTTTTGTTGTGATGTGTTATAAAGTTGACTGGGTGTCTTGCTCTTTTCCTTGTGTTGGTGATTTTTTGGCATGAATTCTTCCGCTTTCATTGGGCAAGATAAGGACTCCTTTTCCCTTTTTCCATGCGAGGCTGGGCATTTGGTCTGGAGAGGAGTCAATAGTGCGGAGTTTGTTGTTTTACTTTTAGTGATTTGCTGGGCAATAGTTTACCCATCGTTGCTTGAGATTCAATCACTTTCATTTAACCTTTGGGTTGAAGAACCCCTTGCAGCTAAACTCCCTTCTCTCTTGTTTGATCCACTTTCCCCTTTTAGTTTTTCCTTGTTTGTTTGCTTTTTTCTTGTTTTCTTTTCAAAAACCAAAACCAATTTTTTTTTTTTGCGTTCAGAACTTTGTGAGTATTGCCCCTTTGGGGCTCGGGTCGCCCCCGGTAAAAATTTTTTCAAGTTTTTGGCGCGTGTGGGGCCTTATTTCCCAAAGAAAAATTATTAGGAACCGATCACATTCCTTACCCCTTTTACTTTGCTTCCCGTTCGTGTTTTTGATTGTTATCACACTTGTGTTTAAACGTTGGATTTTTTGTTGATTTGGTGGGACCGGCACTAGGGAAGAGGGAGCTACCCTCTCCAAGCAGACTCCCAAAGGGAAAAGGGCGTGATTTAACCACCAACTCGTTTTCCCCCCTCCTTTTATGCCCCCCGCCCCCCAAAGTCCCATCAGAGGGAAGTGACCAATCGGTGCTTTGATCACAAATGAAATTTAAAACGCAAAGGGGTGCGAGGTTCACACAGCTGATTATGTCGCCCAACCCTCGAAGTGGGAGCCTCGGGGTTTTTGCGAAGACCGGTTTGCAAAAAAAACTTCGTTTTTGAAGCCTAATAGATCGAGGGCAAAACGGGGGGGTTTTGGGTTAAATAATGGAGATGCCCATTAACACGAAGGCTTCCAAAAAAATGGATCGGTGAAGAAAACAAGTTAAACCCCCAAATTTGGGTGGCTCGACTCTTCCCCTTCCCCCAAAAAGGGGACCCAAAGTCTTGGGTTTTGGAGCCCCACCAGTGAACTTTTCACTACTGGGGGGGACAGCCAAAAACCTTCCCGGGATTTTTTTTTCCCCCCTTTATATGAGGAGAATCCGGGATCGTATAAACCCTTTTTCACACAACTCAAGGGAGACTCTCCATGAGATTTGGGAAATGGGTTTTCCCCCCTTTTCGGTTTACCCCTCATCTATTTTCGCCGATGGAGCTTGGGGGATATCTTTTGCCAGGTCCATTGATTTTGGAATAAAAGGAAAATCAACCGCCGCCGGGGTGATCTAAGGATCTCCTCCTGAAGATGCTCTAGAATTTGGGGAGGGGCCCCAACAAGAAAAGGGGTTGGTCTCGCCAAACCCCTCCAAGGTAAATAGGGAGCGCCTCACTATGATCTGAGCTAAAAGTGTTGAGCCCCAAAGGATTTTTAGAGGGGAAAAGGCCTAATTTTGGGGGGCCCGGTGAGGATGACCCTATTTTTGCGCTTCTAAGTCTGTCGGCTTGGCTCCGGTAGTCCCCTGGTATGCCAAAACACCCCCCCCAAGGTTTTCCTAATCAAAAGGGGGGAACCCCCCCCCGTTCCCAAAATATTGCTGGAATGGGGGGGTCGGTCCGCTTCAGTGCTTCCCTACCCCCCCCCTCTGAGCTGGCCAAGGCGCCAAAATGGGGGGAAGCTTCGCCAAGGAAAAGGTTTCATGGATTTCCCCCCCCCAAAACTAAAAAACCGCCTTGGAAACCGGGGGGGGGGTACAACAGTTACCCGGGTACCGGCCCCAAGGGAACGGTGGGGTTTTTAAAAAAGGGTTAAAACCAAGGGGGGTTCCGGTTTTTGGGGTAAAAAGGAAAACCAATGGTTCAGGGTAACCAGAAAAAAAATCAATGACCCAAAGTGGCACCAAATCGGCCCCAAAGGTTCCTACCCCCGGGAATGTACTCATGAGGTGAGGACCACCCGATTCAACAACCCCCCTCACAACAAGAGGGGGTTTCTTCAATATTGCAAGAGGATCCAAAACGCGGCATGATTCAACTTTTTAAAATCAACAAGTTCCTTGCAAATTTGGGATCAAAGGGTCAAATTTTGCAAAGACCCCCTTGGGGGTCCCCCTAACACTCTACCTTAAAACACCGGGGTCCCCCCCCGGTTTTCCCGGGGGAGCTTTTTGCAGTAACATTGGGGGGGGAAGCAAATCCAGCCCATCACCTAAAGCGGTAAAGAACTCAAGTGATGACTATTTGTTGGTTGAAGACTTTTTTTTCCATTATACACGGACAAGATTGAGAAGTAATAATGGGCCAGGCTAATAAGCTTAAAAGATACCCTAAGTTTGGTTCTCAAGTGGTACGGGGAGGTTCTCCGGTTCTCCCCCGCACCGGTTGGGCCTCCGAAAAAGCCTAACCCCCTTTCCTTCTGCTTGAAGCGGTTCCAGGGAAAGATTTCAGAGGTTTTTTTGAGATTCTTGACAAGGTGAAAATTAAAAAATGCCTTTTGGAAGCAATCCCCAAAGCCTAATTGAAAAATTCTGAAAGGATCTTACCAAAAAAACGCTTAAAGGTTTTAACTTCGGCAAGCTCAACGAACAAGCCCGCCTTCTCAAGCAACCCCGGAGAAGCTTAAGGATCCAGGTAGCTTACTTTTTCCTTCACTATTGGGAGCAGCAAAAAGTGGGCAAACCGGGGGGGTTTTCCATATCTTATGCCATTTGCGTTTCAGAGCTAGGCTAGGGAAACTAAAACCCCTCAAAAAAGTTAATTAGCGGAAAAAGTCCATGAAATTCCCTGGTTTGTTGGGGAGGTTGGCGGGGGTTTTTTAATTCCTCGTGGATTTTGTTTTTCTAGTCTATGGGGGGGTCGATGGCCTTTGATTCTTGGAAACCCCCTTTTTAGGACCCCTCGGGTTTAATTTTTCTAGGGGTGACCCCCCCTTGGGTCGCTGATGCATGTCTTTGACGCAAAAAGGAGGAATTTAGTTGTCTTATGCTAGTACCTGATCCTAAAGAATCCGCGAGTTTCCCCGGCTCTAATAGCCCTAACCTTGTCCAAAAACTTGCAAAATTGTTTTCCTTGTGATGTGCAGGAAAAGAGGGTGAAGAAGGGACCCACCTTTTTTCCCCCGAAAAACCCCCAAGGTTAAGAAAAAAGGTGTAAAGAATCACCCGAAAGGGCAAAGGAACGCCCAATGGTAGCGGAAAGCTAAAAACCCCCGATAAAGACAAAAACCCCAAAGGGTTTGGTCCCTTTTCCTTGCCCCCACCCCCCACCCCCAAAAAGCCAGCCTTCCCCCAAATTTGGGGTAAGGTAAAATTCAAGTTTCGTGTGCCATGAAAAGGTAATGACTCGTTTAAAAGGGGGAGGAAGATTGGGGGGTTTTTTTATTGTTATCCTTGTGCTTTGTCTGTAGAGACTTTTAAAGAACCTTGGGGGAGGCCCCCTTTTCCCTTACTTTTTCGCTTTATTTTTTTGGTTTTTTTAGTTCGTTGAATAAAGTTGGCAAGCACTTGGTGGATCCCTTCACAATGACGCTATAAAACTTTCCCATACTTGGTTCCTTGCCCCTCCTACCAACGCGGTCTTCGTTCCCCCTTTACCCTCTCCCTTTTTATCTTGAGGAAACCCATTTAGCGGGGGGGATTTTGGGGTTTTTGGGTGTTTATTTTTGGGGTAAAATTTAAAAATGTTTTTTCTTGGTTGATTTGCAGATTTAATTGAAGTCGTTCCCCTAAAAAAACTTTGGTTTTTGTTTTTGGGTTTTTTTGATTGGCTTCAGTTTCACAAGGTTTAGACTGCCCTTAAACCAAAACCCCCACAGCAAGCAAGTCAAAGGGAGTCGGCCCCAAATAGAATTTTATCACTTTTGTAATTTGGTTGATTGGTTTGTTGTGTTTTTTTCCCATCGGCCCGGTGTTGAAGGCGTCTTTTTTTACCCCCTTTTCCTTTTTTCCCTTTTAAGTGGCGGTTGATGGAAACCCCCTTCGAAACTTTTTGTTTAAAATTTGAAGGGGCAAGGATCAAGGGAATTGGAAAGAAAATGTTCAAAGAAAAAAAAGAAAAGCTAAGCGGAAAAAGTTCGGCCCTACGGGAGTGGGGTTGACCCCTAAAAATGCAAAAGGGAAAACCAAGGAAGTTGGCGAGCACAGTATCATAAAGGAAAAAAAAGAAAGAAAAAAAAAGAAAATGGGAAAGAAAAAAGAAAAAAAAAAAAAAAAAAAGTTCTCAATTGTAGCCCTTGATTTCCATGCCCGAGTTTGTAAAAAGCAGATCTAGAAGCGGATAAGTCGATCGATCCCACTCTGATCACTCATCATCTCAAAAAATTCTCTTACCACCCCCAATCCTTCCATTTCCCGAGTTCAAGTCCTTTTGATTGAGTTTGTGTTGTCGTGGTCGGTTTTGCTGTGTCCCAACAACCCACAACTTGAAGTGTGCAGAAAATATGAGGTCTAGACTTGTTTGGTTGACGTTCTTCTTTTGTGTAGGTTAAGTTTGTTCGGGAACAGTTTAAGCCGAATTTTTAAATGCTTGAGTCTCCATGGGCCCCGATCTTGTCATTTGTGAGCTTGGTTTTTTCTAATTCATTTGCTTAGGACACCAAACTTATCGTAGGGGAATTTGATTGATCATATTTAGTGCATTTTGGTCCATGATTAGCCTAGGTATCTCCATTTTGATCTCATTTTGCTATGATTAATATGCCTTTATTGGAGTTTTATGCAAAGTGCTATCTTGTTGCCCGGTTGCCACTTTGAGGCCAATTCTATGTCTATTGGAGTTGTTTTCTTTGCATTTTCAGGTTTTGGCATTGAAGTACTGGTGACAAGGAGCACGTAGGATCAAACGGGAGGTCAAATCGGAGCTAGGACGGAGGAGATATGGACGTTGCAAAATTGAGAAAATACAACTTTCAGCTGAACAAGTTTTCGGCCGAAACCCCAGCAGGAGGTTACAGACGGCAGTCATTTGATTTTTGAAGGAAATTTTCTCGGCGAAAAACTATCAGAGTTTTCGCCGAAAATATTAGAAGAAATGCAGCAGCCGTTCGGTGTTTTCAAAGACGTTTTCGGTGAAAATGTTACACAATTTTCGCCGAAAATTACAGCTATTTCCGGCGTGCTATATAAAGAGGGAGGCGGCGAAAATCTAAGGGCGTCATTCTATTTTTTATAACACACGTCCGCCTTCTCTCTCACCCTACAATCGGCGACATCATCAGCTCCTCTCAACCAATCATCATCCACCCTCAATTGTTGATCAACTTGAAGATCTAAGTGAAGCCTTCCACCCTTGATTGGAGCTTGAAGAGCTAAGTGGGAAATCCTCCATGGAACAAGGATGGTCTCCTCTACCCAAATTCAGGTTCTTCCATGGTCATGCTAGGCTAAGCTTAGGTTTAGTTTAGTGGGGGAAAGGATCAAGCTAGGATAGGTGATTGATTTTATGGAATGAGTTTCTTAGCCATTTGTGTAAGATGATGATCCTAGACCTTGTGCTTTGTAGCCATTAGAGTTTGATTTACTCTTTTGGTATTGTTTGTCTTTCAATACACGAGAATGATTGATTGATGTTGATCTAAGGGTTTTAGGATGTAATTGGATGATTTGAGAGATTGGATTATACAATTGCAACCATTTTGAGCTTGTTTTCCTTGTTGTCATTTTATCAAACACTTGGTGTGCATTTAGTTTTCTCTCATTTGAAGGTTGAAAGACCCTTTTGATTGCTAGACTAGTGTTATATGATTGACATGAGAGTGTCTTGCATCATTTACCTTGTGTTGGATGATTGTTGGCATAGAATTCAAGTTCCAAGCATTTCATTGAGCAAGATAAGGCACTCCATTTCCTTTGTTCACATAGCGAGAGCATGGTGCATTTTGTCTAGGAGTAGAGAGTCAATAGTGCGAGAGTTCGTTGATTCTACTTGAGTGAACACTACAAGAAAAAGCGTCCGTTGTAGGGTTCCATTGTAGGGGTTTAACAACTGCTACAACGGAATCCGGAAACGGGTCGTTTGTAGGGGTTATTAAAAACCGCTACAACGGGAACCGCTACAGAGGCATTTAACTGCTACAACGGAACCCCTACAACGGATTAAAAAAAATTTATTGGTTCATTTAGTTTCACGCGGATCAACAAAAGACAGCTGTTAGATCTGAATTAAAGAAACACACTCTCCATTAATCATGGCCTTTGAATTTTGAAAACCCTCCTTTTTCATTTAACTCTACCATCTCTCTCTTCCAAAACCCTAAGCACGCCTCCATTTTCTCCTCCTTTCTCCTCTTCTCCTTTCTCCTAAGCCCACCTCCATCCTCACCAACACTTTGTTTTCTCCTCTATCATCAATGAAACCAACTCCTACATCCTCACCAAAACTCTATATCCATCATTTTCCCCTGCTCCTCATTGTTTTTCTCCCCCTTTCTCCTCTTTGCCACTGTCGAACCCCACCTCAATCCTCCCAACTCGTCGCTTCCTCTCCTACAACTACCCTCACCTTCCACCCATGGCTGTTTACACATCGTTGCTTGAGATTCAATCCAGCTTTCATGAACCTTGAGCTTGAAGAAACCCCTTGCTAAGCTAAACTCCCTTCTCTCTTGTTTGATCCTCAATTTCACTTGTTAGTTTTTCCTTGTTTGTTAATGCTTTTGACTTGTTTTCTTTCAAAACCAAAACTCAATTTTAAATGTTTAGACCATTCATGAACTTTGTGAGTATTAGCCTATGAGAGGACCTCGTGGAATACGACCTTGGTAAAAATTCTTATCAATGAGCATTGTCCTCAATGATCAAGAGAGAGAGGGTAAGGTGGAACGAAGTTACCGCGTTGGTAGAGAGGAGCATAGGACGTAATAGTGGTGAAAGAGTTCCATGATGATCCTTGGTGAAGAGTGATCCAAAATGCTTGTCAAACCTTATTCAAAAAGCTAAAACAACACAAAAACCTCAAACAACAATTAAAAGCGAAAAAGTAAAGATAACATGGGGTGCATAAACAAGTGCAATAAAGCCAAAAGAGAGCCCTGATTGATCTACACACAAGCACAATCAAATAAAAAGAAAACAAGGGTCTTGAGATAGAAGTGGGGCCCTGGAAATCTCACTGTGAAGGATCAACACAAAAATCACTATCACGTATCCTTCAATTTCGAAATCCAAAACATGAAAGATCGGAGCAAAGATCAAACAATTTAACATCCACAGCTCAACGATCACATCAAAATGGCAATATCACTTAGCACGAGTCAAGATCATAAAAGTCAAGAATAACAACCTATGCTAGCAAAGATCAATCATTGAAATCCACACTTTGAGCAAAAGGCATGCATCATGGATCAAAAACACGAATCAAGAACATATAAGCCTAAGTCCACACAATGTAAGGAGGAATGTATAAAAATTAAACCAATGAGTGGTGATTAACCACACCCCTCCTCACACAAAGAATGGAATTCAGTCCCTGAATTCAGAACCTGCAACAAACTAGCCAACCACACTCGGACCACAATGAGGTACCAATCCTAGCCAACCATCACGAAAACTTCAATAAAAGCATATTAAGCATGAAATTTAAGGATCAACTACGGTCATTTCTTAGGTCAATCATAAGCCCAAAATGCACTAAATAAAGTCACATCAAATTCCCCTACGACTAAGCTTTGTTTGTCCTTAAGCAAATGAATCAGAAAACATCCAAGTTCATCAAATGACAAGATCGGACCCATTGAGATTCAAACAATAACAATTTGGCTTAAACTGTTCCACGAACAAACTTAATCTACACATGCAAGAACATCAATCAAACAAGTCTAAACCTCACTATTTGATGCACACTCCAAGTAGTGGTTAATTGGGATACAGCAAAACCGACCACGACAACACCAACTCTAATCAAAAGGACTTGAACTCGGGAAATGGAACGGATTAGGTGGGGGTAGGAAAATTTTGGAAAGTGGTAAGTGATCGTGATGTGGCTATCGACTCAACTTCGTCCGCTTCTAGATCTGCACTTTTCATGCTCAAGCTAGGATCACTACAACAAGGGCCACTTTTGAGAACTTCATTTTTTTTTCTATTGCATACTAGTGCTCGATCCAACACTTCACTTAGGTGTTGAACCTACCTAGATCACAGCCTTTGCCTTTTTTAGTGCTCAACCCGACACTTCACTTAGGTGCCGAGCTTGCCTAGCTTTTCTTTTCTTTTTGAGCATTTTCTTTTGAACATTCTCTTCACAAATTAGCCACATGATCCTTAGCCCCTTACAACTTCCACACAAAATTTGATTTGGATTTCCGTCTAATCTCAAGCCACAATCACGAGGGATCAAAAAGGTTTTGAAAAACATGGAAAAGGGTGAAAATGTGTATGATCCAACAAACAGGCCAAGGCTCAACGGGGTTATCCTAAAGGATAATGATTCGGGTAGGCTTTTTGGCTGAAGGTGGTGAACTTCTAATTGCCTTTATCATCTAAGAACGGTGTTATCGAGCGGTACAAAAACACGTATCAAACCAATCAACCAACATACAAGAGTGATAAAATCTCTGTTCTGGCCTAGACTCATTTGATATTAGTGCCAACATGCTGGTTATAGGTTCTAAGTGGAACAATCTAAACATCATTGTGAAGGCTTGAAGTCAATTAAACACCAAAAGTCAAGAACCGAATGATTCTACGATAGAGGAATTTGGAAACAATCAAGATCATGCAAATCATCAAAGCATAGCATTACATCTCTACCACAAATAATCACACCAAACCTCAAACTCCCCTACGACTAACATGAGTGATGTGATCATATTTAGTGCATTTTTGGTCCATGATTAGCCTAGGTATCTCCCATGTTTGATCTCATTTTGCTATGATTAATATGCCTTTATTGGAGTTTTATGCAAAGTGCTATCTTGTTGTCCGGTTGCCACTTTGAGGCCAATTCTATGTCTATTGGAGTTGTTTTCTTTGCATTTTCAGGTTTTAGCATTGAAGTACTGGTGACAAGGAGCACGTAGGATCAAACGGGAGGTCAATCGGAGCTAGGACGGAGGAGATATGGACGTTGCAAAATTGAGAAAATACAACTTTCAGCTGAACAAGTTTTCGGCCGAAAACCCCGAGCAGGAGGTTACAGACGGCAGTCATTTGATTTTTAAGGAATTTTTGGCGAAAAACTATCAGAGTTTTCGCCGAAAATATTAGAAGAAATGCAGCAGGCGTTCAGTGTTTTCAAAGACGTTTTCGGCGAAAATGTTACACAATTTTCGCCGAAAATTGCAGCTATTTCCGGCGTGCTATATAAAGAGGGAGGCGGCAAAAATCTAAGGGCATCATTCTATTTTTTATAACACACGTCCGTCTTCTCTCTCACCCTACAATCGGCGATCATCATCAGCTCCTCTCAACCAATCATCATCCACCCTCAATTGTTGATCAACTTGAAGATCTAAGTGAAGCCTTCCACCCTTGGATTGGAGATTGAAGAGCTAAGTGGGAAGATCCTCCATGGAAGCAAGGATGGTCTCCTCTACCCAAATTCAGGTTTCTTCCATGGTCATGCTAGGCTAAGCTTAGGTTTAGTTTAGTGGGGGATGGATCAAGCTAGGATAGGTGATTGATTGTATGGATGAGTTTCTCTTAGCCATTAGTGTAAGATGTTGATCATAGACCTTGTGCTTTGTAGCCATTAGAGTTTGATTTACTCTTTTGGTATTGTTTGTCTTTCAATACATGAGAATGATTGATTGATGTTGATCTAAAGTTGTAGGATTGTAATTGGATGATTTGAGAGATTGGATTATACAATTGCAACCATTTTGAGCTTGTTTTCCTGTTGTCATTTTATCAAACACTTGGTGTGCATTTAGTTTTCTCTCATTTGAAGGTTGAAAGACCCTTTTGATTGCTAGACTAGTGTTATATGATTGACATGAGAGTGTCTTGCATCATTTACCTTGTGTTGGATGATTGTTGGCATAGAATTCAAGTTCCAAGCATTTCATTGAGCAAGATAAGGCACTCCATTTCCTTTGTTCACATAGCGAGAGCATGGTGCATTTTGTCTAGGAGTATAGAGTCAAAGTGCGAGAGTTCGTTGATTCTACTTGAGTGAACACTACAAGAAAAAGCTCCGTTGTAGGGTTCCATTGTAGGGGTTTAACAACTGCTACAACGAATCCGGAAACGGGTCGTTTGTAGGGGTTATTAAAAACCGCTACAACGGGAACCGCTACAGAGGCATTTAACTGCTACAACGGAACCCCTACAACGGATTAAATTAATTTTATTGGTTCATTTAGTTTCACGCGGATCAACAAAAGACAGCCGTTAGATCTGAATTAAAGAAACACACTCTCCATTAATCATAGCCTTTAAATTTTGAAAACCCTCCTTTTTTCATTTAACTCTACCATCTCTCTCTTCCAAAACCCTAAGCACGCCTCCATTTTCTCCTCTCTCTTCCTTCTCCTAAGCCCACCTCCATCCTCACCAACACTTTGTTTTCTCCTCTATCATCAATGAAACCAACTCCTACATCCTCACCAAAACTCTATATCCATCATTTTCCCCTGCTCCTCATTGCTTTTCTCCCCCTTTCTCCTCTTTGCCACTGTCGAACCCCACCTCAATCCTCCCAACTCGTCGCTTCCTCTCCTACAACTACCCTCACCTTCCACCCATGGCTGTTTTTCGACCAAGGCGACCGTATGAAGCTTTCCACTTCGGGCTGACTCACCCACTCCGACGCCACCTCATTCTCACACCCGACGCTACGATTTCGGCCTCGCTCACCCTCTCTCACTGATTCGCTAGCCCGACGTCAGCTCTAGAGCCAACTTCTGGTTCTTGCTCCAGATCCAAATATGAAAGTGTGACTCCTTCAACACATTGTTCCAAGAAACCCTCCCTCTCCCTCGATTTTCCCTTAGCCGCGACAACACCCTCCCAACTCTCAATTTTATCTTCATCCTCCTCGTCACCGACAAGTCGCGACGGAGTACTGATGTGACGGAGGAATAAATTGGAGGACTTAATAAATTGTGAGGTAAAATACTTAAGTGACCCAATTGTAATCTGAACTATACAAGTGACATAAATTGTAACTTAATATACACAAAGGACTTAACTGTGACCTAAAATGCTTAAGTGACCCAAACTGTAATTTAAGTCAAATTTTGGATTTTGTAAAATTATTATTTTTGAAATCTTTATTTTGGTTGTAGCGGTTATGAAAACCCTACAACAGAATATATAAAATAAATATTCATTTTACGATTTTAGATTTCAACCGTTGATATATCACAGGTTGTAGGGGTTAAACCCCTATAGCCGAAACCGCTACAACCGCATATTCCATTGTAGCGGTTTCGGGAACTGCTACAACTGGCCGTTTGAACCGGACGATTTAGCAGTGGTTCTAAAAAAACCGCTACAACGGTCGTTGTAGGGTTATAACCCCTACCGGTTTTCAATCCATAACCCCTACAACGGACACAGTTTCTTGTAGTGGAATTGCATGGTCATTAGTTTACACATCGTTGCTTGAGATTCAATCCAGCTTTCATGAACCTTGAGCTTGAAGAAACCCCTTGCTAACTAAACTCCCTTCTCTCTTGTTTGATCCTCAATTTCACTTGTTAGTTTTCCTTGTTTGTTAATGCTTTTGACTTGTTTTCTTTCAAAACCAAAACTCAATTTTAAATGTTTAGACCGTTCATGAACTTTGTGAGTATTAGCCTATGAGAGGACCTCGTGGAATACGACCTTGGTAAAAATTCTTATCAATGAGCATTGTCCTCAATGATCAAGAGAGAGAGGGTAAGGTGGAACGAAGTTACCGCGTTGGTAGAGAGGAGCATAGGATGTAATAGTGGTGAAAGAGTTCCATGATGATCCTTGGTGAAGAGTGATCCAAAATGCTTGTCAAACCTTATTCAAAAAGCTAAAACAACACAAAAACCTCAAAACAACAATTAAAAGCGAAAAAGTAAAGATAACATGGGGTGCATAAACAAGTGCAATAAAGCCAAAAGAGAGCCCTGATTGATCTACACACAAGCACAATCAAATAAAAAGAAAACAAGGGTCTTGAGATAGAAGTGGGGCCCTGAAATCTCACTGTGAAGGATCAACACAAAAATCACTAATCACGTATCCTTCAATTTCGAAATCCAAAACATGAAAGATCGGAGCAAAGATCAACAATTTAACATCCACAGCTCAACGATCACATCAAAATGGCAATATCACTTAGCACGAGTCAAGATCATAAAAGTCAAGAATAACAACCTATGCTAGCAAAGATCAATCATTGAAATCCACACTTTGAGCAAAAGGCATGCATCATGGATCAAAAACACGAATCAAGAACATATAAGCCTAAGTCCACACAATGTAAGGAGGAATGTATAAAAATTAAACCAATGAGTGGTGATTAACCACACCCCTCCTCACACAAAGAATGGAATTCAGTCCCTGAATTCAGAACCTGCAACAAACTAGCCAACCACACTCGGACCACAATGAGGTACCAATCCTAGCCAACCATCACGAATCAAGAACATTCAACCATCCACTTCAAACAAACAAGCCAAGATTCTCATTTACAATTATCAACAAGCAAAATGCATAGTCCAACTCCACCCCCAAGCAACAATACGACAGCACTCCTCACAAGGCAAACAAGCCACCAACCAAATAATCAA
>JAVBHU010000794.1:0-15396 GCA_034768395.1 Linum lewisii | reverse complement strand
ATCGAAAAACCATGGGAGCCGACCTAACTGTATTCCTCTGCAGCACGACCTCTTCTTCATCCTCATCTTCAAACTCATCATCCTCATCTTGCTGATATAAGTTCCTAATTAGCTCCAGTGAAAGGGATTTCCTTTCAAAGCACCTAGGTGGCACATCCAATCTTTCATCAGGTATTCTAACCCCTCTATTTGGCTCGATCCATTCCCCGATCTTCCTCGGCCCCGCCAACCCAGAAGGTGGAACAAAGAGCTGACTTTTGCGTGGTGGAGCTGAGGAAGTCGAATTAGAACGAGCCTCTCTTGAGTTTGGCTCCCTAATTGTAATTCCCTTTGAGGGCACCCATCGTTTTGCAGGGATTGGTGTAGCCTCTTTAACCAGCTTCCCTTTGCCTTTGCTTTCGAAAGTCAGCTTCCTTTTAACAGCTTGTTGTTGACGAGCGCCAGCCGGACCCAAAGGAGGACGAGCAGGAGGGACAATCGCTGAATTGGAGCCTTTCGAGCAGCTGAACGCATCGTTCCCCTCCAACCTTCTCCTTCCAGGATGGATGTAGATGTTTTTTGTTCCTTTCATTGTACCCTTCTTCACCATTTCCTCTTTATTGATCATAATAGCAGGTGCCGATTTTTGTGGTGGGGAAGCTTGTTTCTTTCGAGCATAGGCACCCTCCGACGGAGCTGAACCTCTCCCATTAAGTGATTTTGCTCCAGCCTTCAACTGTTTCTTACTTACAGGTGGCCGAGCTGATTGATTCGGAAAACCAGCATCTGCACCAGTCTCTTCTTCATATCCATCCAAGTCGGATTCATCCACGCACGGTTGAACCGTGTAGCCGATTTTTTTCTCCTTTGTAACGAAGCTGTACTGTCCGAAATCAGAATTTTCAGACTCCAACTTCTTTGCTTTGATTTGATTTTGCATATACTTCTATAGACTATTTTCCATAATTCTGAACCCCACGCGGCCAATACTCATCCATGAGCCCCTTGCTTCGTGATCCAGAGGAATGTCCGTGTGCGGGCATCTTAGAGATGCATGCCCTAGAAAACCACACCGATAGCAAATGGACGATATGTTCTCATAGTGGAGTCTGACCCAAAATGGAATGTTATCCGGCCCACATGCTTGTCTCCGACCCAAGAAGGAGGCCAATAGATCAATTCTGACCATCCCTTTGATAAAAACAGCATCTCTTCCTCTTGATCCAAAAAGAGAGATATCAAGAAGCTCACCAAAATACGGAAGAAACTCCCTCCTGAAGCGGGTTGTGACGCAATGGGATGGAACTGTAGACAATTTAATCCAGACCGCCATGAACTATAGCTCCTTGAAAATTTCCACCGAGGGCGGGGAGAAAGGTATCATGTTCATGACATTCATGTTCAACGACCATGACCTCCTTTCAAGAACCCAATTCACTACATCCACTGATGGGAATACCACTTGAAGCATCCCAAAACCCACTTCAATCACTTGAATCGACCCATCGTAGTGCCATAGTTGATTCAAGGAGTTCTGTACGAACATTCGACTTCTTGGTTGATCCCAAAAAATTCGAATCAGCACGCTCCTCTCAGCTCTTTCGAGGCCATCCTGGATGACTTCATTGCCGAACCTGAATATTTCATCTTGATCATTGTTTTTCGGGTTGTTTTGGTGGCTCATGATTGGACCGAGGGAAAGCAAAGTGGTAGAGACAGAATTCTGAAAGTGATAGGTGACTTATTCCAATGAGCTAAGATGAGTATAAATATTGACAAACTGACCAGAAATTACCACTGATTATTTGTATGTTAAGTAAAATCCAATCCCGTTGATAGCAAGGTTTCCTAATATCATATCTATTCCTCTCATTGCACTCACTTATGCTATTTCCCAAAAAAAAGGAAAGTATGATAATGGTGAAGTAGGCAATAGAGGTATGTATGAAAGATGGATGGAAAGATTCTTTAGAGAAGGAAAAAGTTGAAATCCTCTAACTAATTAATTGCACCAGCCACATGCAATTGGAAAGTTGTCAGTCAGCCCCAATATCCCACTGAGCACGCCAATTAAAAGCCCACGAATAACAAAAAAATCCAGGATTACATATAGTCAGTAATCAATGTAATTTCGTCCACTAAATGAGGTAGGCCCGGATTAAATAAAATGAGTCAATAAGAAACGCCCCAATCAATGTAATTTCATCCACTAAATGAGATCAGTCAGGATTAAATATAGTCTGTAATTTCGCTAATTTCAATACTGTAATTAATAATTCTTTACCAATCCAGCTACACGACAAAATATTGTACCGGGTGGTGTGTCGCCAGCGGCGAGCTTCCGTCGTTTAAGCGAAATTAGATGGAGGTTCTTTATAAAGGTCAAGAACCACCGTAAACACAGTAAGACAAACGGGAGGCTAGTTCCGGTACCGCCAGATTCATAATCAAATTTAGAACATAAGCAAAGCTTTCCCCAGCACCATCAGTCATGAACAGAATATCTCCTTCTGATATTGGACCAGTATCAAAAACCCCCCTGAACTAACCTCGTTTCTGATAATAAAAAAACACGACTGATGAAGATCTCCGAGCTAAACTCAGATCCAAACAAGACAGTTCATCTCACTTTACTAAATCTCAGGAAAGAACAAAGCTTCCTCTAGTTTTCAATCTGGGATTAAGATCCCTTTAAAGGGGAAGAACCCTTTTCAATCTGGGATTAAGATCCCAAACAAACTCTGGGATTAAGATCCCTTGAAGCACCATCGGGAGGACGGGCCGATAACTCAGGTTGGGATAAACCCAACCTCTAGAATAATCTTCAAGTCGACGAATCGACAGAGGAAAACCTGGGAAGACAAAAGGTCCCAGCTGCTCACAAGCAGTGTGTGAAGAAGAGAGGAGTATTGATCTACCGGCCGGAGTCAGGGCTCTACTTTCCTGCCGGATTCTGCCGAGTTTTCATATCTGTTAAAGGAAGAGAGTATTTGCTGCAAAATAGACTAGTTGCGAGTCTAAAATACCAATCAAATACAATTCTTCAATAACATCAAATGCTTCGTAAAGAACACAAAAAACATGATCATTCAGTCCACAACTGAATAAATATCTAGGTAATTTAGTTGGCTATCACGTTAATCTCACTACATTCATTTTGTTGCTTCTCCAACATGTTACCCTCTGTGTATGATATATCAAGTGTTGCAAAATGGAATAGTTGATGAGTCTAAAATACCCATCAAATAGAATTCTCCAAGATCATTCAATCCACAATTGGATCAAAATTGTCTAGGTGGTGTAGTTTGTTGTCATGTTAGTTTGACACATTAAAGATCCCCAATTCGAACTTGGGCTTATACATAATATTTTTTTTTACCTTTTTATGCTCATATTGACCATGTTACACATTTTTCCAACATCCTTTGCCCACATTATGTCATCCCCTAGAGATTGTTCACCTTAGAGACCTGACACATTTATGACTACGATCGAGAGAGAATGACACTCGATCCTTTAAGTTTTCATGGGTCGTGAGGGGTGGACTGAACACAGTACAACGAGTGGTGTCACAACCAAAATTCCTAGTTTCCCATGCCGAAATTAGTAAAATCCAAAAGGAATTCTTAATTTCTTTCCATTTGTGGGAGAATTGAATTTCAAATAAATGGCAGAATCGGGCCCCAAACTAAATTTAATTTTTCTCAGATTTTATCTCAAATTATTAGATGGAAAACATGAAATTTGTGATTTCACTAGATTTTACCAACTTCGACTCCCAACTCTTGCGCAGAAAATTACCTCTAATTTATGAATCAAACAAGTAATTATTAATACCAAGTTAAGCTTTTTTACCCGAAGAACTCAAGAATCACTTATTAGCATATGGTATATCAAGTTTTGCAAAATAGACTAGTTGCGAGTAGGGGTGGAAATCAGTGAATTTGGTCATTAACCGATTAAAATCGGTTAACCGACCTCCAAGAAATTTTAACCGATGATTGGCCGAAATAAAATCAGTAAAAAATCGACCAAAATTCGGTTAACCGATAATTGACCGATTTAACCAATTTTGACCGACTTTGACCGATTTAATCTACTTTTAACCTTAAAATTTCATATAAATTAAATAATATCATGAATTATACACCATGTAAATAAACACTTGCACTATAACTCATTATTCCATTAATGTTTCGGTCAAAGTCTGTTAACCGCATTTTAATCGTTAACCGACTTGCTAAAAAAGGTTAACCGCCTCCTTGACCGACCGAATAATCGGTTAACTAATCGGTTTTAACCATTAACCTTAACCGAATTCCCACCCCAGTTGCGAGTATAAAATACCAATCAAATAGAATTCTTCAAAAACATCAAATGCTTCATAAAGAACACAAAAAATATGATCATTCAGTCCACAATAGAATACAAATTATCTAGGTGGTGTAGTTGGTTATCACGTTAATCTCACTACATTCATCTTGTTGCTTCTCGAACATGTTACCCTCTGTGTATGATATTTCAAGTGTTCCAAAATTAAATGGTTTTTGAGTCTAAAATACCCATCAAATAGAATTCTCCAAGAACATCAAATTCTTAGTAAGGGACACAGAAAACAAGATCATTCAATCCGCAATTTGTTCAAATTTTTTTGGTGGTGTAGTTGGTTATCACGTTAGTCTCACACACTAAAGGTCCCCAGTTCGAGCATGGGCTTAGACAAATTGTTTTTACCTTTTAGGCTCATATTCACCATATTACACATTTAGCCAACATCATTTGCCCACATTGTCTCATCCACTAGAGATTGTTCACCTTAGAGACCTGACACATTTATGAGTACGATCGAGGGTAAATGGCACTCGATCCTTTTAATTTTCATGGGTCGTCGGGGGTGCACTGAACACAGTAGAATGAGTGGTGTCACAACCAAAATTCCTAGTTTCCCATACCAAAATTGGTAAAATCTAAAAGGAATTCTTAACTTCTTACCGTTTGTGGGAGAATTGAATTTTAAATAAATGGCAGAATCGGGCCCCAAACTGAATTTAATTTTTCTCAGATTTTATCTCAAATTATTAGATGGAAAACATCAAATTTGTGATTTCACTAGATTTTACCAATTTTGACTCCCAACTCTTGCGTAGAATATTACCTCTAATTTATGAATCAAACAAGTAATTATTATTACCAAGTTAAGCCCTTTTACATGAAGAACTCAAGAATCACTTATTAGCATATGGTATATCAAGTTTTGCAAAATAGACATAGTTGCGAGTCTAAAATACCAATCAAATACAATTCTTCAATACATCAAATGCTTCGTAAAGAACACAAAAAACATGATCATTCAGTCCACAACTGAATAAATATCTAGGTAGTTTAGTTGGCTATCACGTTAATCTCACTACATTCATTTTGTTGCTTCTCCAACATGTTACCCTCTGTGTATGATATATCAAGTGTTGCAAAATTGAATTGTTGATGAGTCTAAAATACCTATCAAATAGAATTCTCCAAGATCATTCAATCTACAATTGGATCAAAATTGTCTAGGTGGTGTAGTTTGTTATCATGTTAGTTTGACACATTAAAGGTCCCCAGTTCGAACTTGGGCCTATACATATATTTTTTTTACCTTTTTATGCTCATATTGACCATGTTACACATTTTGCCAACATCCTTTGCCCACATTGTCTCATCCACTAGAGATTGTTCACCTTAGAGACCTGACACATTTATGAGTACGATCGAGAGTGAATGGCACTCGATCCTTTAAGTTTTCATGGGTCGTGAGGGGTGCAGTGAACACAGTACAACGAGTGGTGTCACAACCAAAATGCCTAGTTTCCCATGCCGAAATTGGTAAAATCCAAAAGGAATTCTTAATTTCTTACCGTTTGTGGGAGAATTGAATTTTAAATAAATGGCAGAATCGGGCCCCAAACTGAATTTAATTTTTCTCAGATTTTATCTCAAATTATTAGATGGAAAACATCAAATTTGTGATTTCACTAGATTTACCAATTTTGTACTCCCAACTCTTGCGTTTAGAATATTACCTGAATTTATATTGAATTCAAACAATAATTTCATTAATACCAAGTTAAGCCCAAATTTTACATGAAGAACTCAAGAATCAATTATTTAGCATATGGTATATCAAGTTTTGCAAAATAGACTATAGTTTGCGAGTCTAAAATTACCAATCAAATACAATTACTTCAATAACATCAAAATGCTATCGTTAAAGAACACAAAAAAGCATGATCATTCAGTCCACAACTGAATAAATATCTAGGTAGTTTAGTTGGCTATCACGTTAATCTCACTACATTCATTTTGTTGCTTCTCCAACATGTTACCCTCTGTGTATGATATTCAAGTGTTGCAAATTGAATTGTTGATGAGTCTAAAATACCTATCAAATAGAATTCTCCAAGATCATTCAATCTACAATTGGATCAAAATTGTCTAGGTGGTGTAGTTTGTTATCATGTTAGTTTGACACATTAAAGGTCCCAGTTCGAACTTGGGCCTATACATAATATTTTTTTACCTTTTTATGCTCATATTGACCATGTTACACATTTTGCCAACATCCTTTGCCCACATTGTCTCATCCACTAGAGATTGTTCACCTTAGAGACTGACACATTTATGAGTACGATCGAGAGTGAATGGCACTCGATCCTTTAAGTTTTCATGGGTCGTGAGGGGTGCAGTGAACACAGTACAACGAGTGGTGTCACAACCAAAATGCCTAGTTTCCCATGCCGAAATTGGTAAAATCCAAAAGGAATTCTTAATTTCTTACCGTTTGTGGGAGAATTGAATTTTAAATAAATGGCAGAATCGGGCCCCAAACTGAATTTAATTTTTCTCAGATTTTATCTCAAATTATTAGATGGAAAACATGAAATTTGTGATTTCACTAGATTTTACCAATTTGACTCCCAACTCTTGCGCAGAAAATTACCTCTAATTTATGAATCAAACAAGTAATTATTGTTACCAAGTTAAGCCCTTTTACCTGAAGAACTCAAGAATCACTTATTAGCATATTGTATATCAAGTTTTGCAAAATAGACTAGTTGCGAGTAGGGGTGGAAATCGGTTGAATTTGGTCATTAACAGATTAAAATCGGTTAACCGACCTCCAAGAAATTTTAACCGATGATTGACCGAAATAAAATCAGTAAAAAATGACCAAAATTCGGTTAACCGATAATTGACCGATTTAACCGATTTTGACCGACTTTGACCGATTTAATCTACTTTTAACCTTAAAATTTCATATAAATTAAATAATATCATGAATTATACACCATGTAAATAAACACTTGCACTATAACTCATTATTCCATTATTGTTTCGGTCAAAGTCGGTTAACCGCATTTTAACCGTTAACCGACTTGCTAAAAAAGGTTAACCGCCTCCTTGACCGACCGAATAATCGGTTAACCAATCGTTTTAACCATTAACCTTAACCGAATTCCCACCCCTAGTTGCGAGTATAAAATACCAATCAAATAGAATTCTTCAAAAACATCAAATGCTTCATAAAGAACACAAAAAATATGATCATTCAGTCCACAACAGAATACAAATTATCTAGGTGGTGTAGTTGGTTATCACGTTAATCTCACTACATTCATCTTGTTGCTTCTCGAACATGTTACCCTCTGTGTATGATATTTCAAGTGTTGCAAAATTAAATGGTTTTTGAGTCTAAAATACCCATCAAATAGAATTCTCCAAGAACATCAAATTCTTAGTAAGGGACACAGAAAACAAGATCATTCAATCCGCAATTGTTCAAAATTTTTTGGTGGTGTAGTTGGTTATCACGTTAGTCTCACACACTAAAGGTCCCCAGTTCGAGCATGGGCTTAGACAAATTGTTTTTACCTTTTTAGGCTCATATTCACCATGTTACACATTTAGCCAACATCATTTGCCCACATTGTCTCATCCACTAGAGATTTTCACCTTAGAGACCTGACACATTTATGAGTACGATCGAGGGTAAATGGCACTCGATCCTTTTAATTTTCATGGGTCGTCGGGGGTGCACTGAACACAGTACAACGAGTGGTGTCACAACCAAAATTCCTAGTTTCCCATGCCGAAATTGGTAAAATCCAAAAGAAATTCTTAATTTCTTACCGTTTGTGGGAGAATTGAATTTTAAATAAATGGCAGAATCGGGCCCCAAACTGAATTTAATTTTTCTCAGATTTTATCTCAAATTATTAGATGGAAAAAATATTTTTGCAAATTTATTTCCTTTTTCCAATACCTTTTACACTTTTTCCAACAAATTCCCAATTTTAAACTTAATTTTTAAATGAATTTAAACTTTTTAATTGGAGAAATTGATTAAGAATTTAATGAGGGGGGCCCAACAAAATCGATTCAAACCAAAATATTTCCAGAAAATTTTAAACCTTTGGGAATTAATTTTATAATAAAGAAATTGTTTTTTCCAATTAATTTTTAATTTTTCCAAATTATAGTACAAATTTTGATTAACCTTTTTTAAATTTTATAACCTTCCAAAATCTTTTATCAAAAGATTTTATACAGTTAACCCTTTTATAGAAAGACATTTTATTTTATCAATTTGCAAAAAATAGGAGTAAATAAAACCCAAATTTTTTCAATAATAAAAACCCTTAAAACCAAACAAATTTGAAAATAATTAAAAATTTTTATTTTTGGGCCAACGGTTAACCTTTAATTTTTGTTGTTTAAAAACATTAAATTTTAAATTATAATGTTAAAATTTATTCCACATCCAATATTAAAATAAAATCAAAATAAATTAAATTAACCATTAAAAAAAAATCTTGTCCAATGCATATATCGGTTACCATAACTTAATTACTTAAAAAATTTTTAGTAATATACCTAAATTTCAAAAAACCCAATTCCCTTTAAACTAAAATACTGTTATTAAACCCCAAATTATTTATGGATTCAACTTTCCTTTTTTTTTTCTGGGGGAAAATTAATTTTTTTGTAAAATAAATGATTTTCCCATTTATTAAAAAAATTTTAATTTTATTTAGGAAATTTGTTTGAGGATTGGATTTTCCCAAAAAATTTAATTTTCCCGCTCGACTTCCCAAAATTTTTTTTTAAATTTTTGCCAATTGTTTACAAAATTGAAATTTTACCTTTCCATTTTAAAGGTTCTTAATCCCAGTGGTGGGGGGGGGGTGGGTTAAGCGGGGGGGGGGCCCAAAAAAACCCACCCCCCTTTTAAAAAAAAGAAATAAATTTTGATTACAATTAATTTTTATTCAATTTGGGAAACAAATTAATAAATAAATTTTTTTAAAAATAAAATTAATGGGTTTATATTTTGAAAATTGAAATAAATTTTAAAAAATCCATTTTAAAAATTTGCCAAATAAAACAGTATAAGCCCAAGAATTTTAACAAATCAAATTAAAAAACAATTGGAAAATAAAAATAGTTTAAATATAAATTAACCCTTAAAAAATTTACCAAATCCAAAAAAATTAAAATATGAAAAAAAATTCAAAACCAAATAATTTTTTGTAAAACGTTTAACCCCATTTAACCTTTTTAAAAAATTTAAAATTTAAAAATTTTAAACACCTTAAAAAACCATTGTAAACCCATTTTATTATTTCCCCCAAAGAAAAACCCTAATTAACCGTACCGATTCTAAAAAAAACCCTTTATCAACCACAAAAATAAAAACCCAATCGTTTAAAAACCAAAACAATTCCACCCTATTGCGTATAAAAAATTCAATAATTCTCAAAACTTTCAAATCTTCTAAAACCAAAATAAAATTTTTCCAAAAATGAATTTGAAATTAACTTTAAATTCTCAAATTCATTTTTAAAATAAATTTAAAAATTTAATTAAATTTAAATGAGTTATGTTTTTAAACATTAAATATCATTAAATTGGAAAATTTGGGGTTTTTTTTTTGTTTTTATTTTAGCCAATTTTCCAACTTTTTTTCCCCCATTTTGACCATGTTAACCATGCAAATTTTCCACTTTCCCAAAGATTTTCCCTTAGTCGAGATTTGGTGACAAAGGTCAAGGAAGGTTTAAATTTTTTCCCTGGGGTGCACCAAAAAAATTTCCCCCAAAAATTTATCCATGCGAAATTTAATTCCAAAGTTTTAATTTTTATTTGTGGGAAAATTTTAAATAAGATGGAAAACATTTTTTTCTCAGTTTTTCAATTATTAATGGAAAAAAATTATGTGTTTAACTAATTTAATTTTTACCCAACTCTTCCAAAAATTCCCTAATTTTTTAAAAAATTTTTATTAGTTAATTAACCCTTTACGAAAACTGAATTAGCCTTTTTTTAAATTTTGAAAATAAATTTTTGGAGGGGGGAAAATTGTTTTTGAACATTAAAATTTTAACGCCCCAGAAATTACCGAAAATTAAATAAACAAAAAATAAAAATTTCGTTAACCTTTTTAACCCATTTAAACAATTTTGAATTTAAATTTTAAAAATTTTATAATTAAATATTAATTAAATTTTAAAATTTTAAACATTTAACCTTACTTTTTTCAAACGGTTAACCCCCCCAAAAATTAAAAGTTCTCAAAAAACCCCCTTTTAACACCTTTTTTAAAATTTAACCTAACCTTAACCCCGAATTCAAAACATTTTAAAAAAAAAATAAAATTTATAAAAAAAACCAAATTTATAACCCATTATCTTTTTAAACATAATTTTCCCTGGACTTTTTTTTTAATTAAATATTGTAACATTATTTTTTAATTTAAAAATTAATTAATTAAGATAAATTTATTTATGATTCTAAATATTTTCTTGTGGTTTCAAGTAACAAATAAAGGTTTTTAAAATTTTTTAATGTTTTTCCCCAAGGGCCCCAATATAGGCCTTACAATCTTTATTTCTGAATTTTTGCATTTACTGCCTATTTTGGGTAACATTGCCCAAAAGGGTCCAGTTTTCCTTAAAGGTTTTGAATAAAGGGATCCACCATTTAATTTTAGGCCCATTACCAATTGGTCACACCATTTTTTTCCTTAAATTTTAAAAAGGAATAAAATTTTTTTTTTTAATTTTTTAAATGGAAAGGGCCCAACTGAATTTACAGTTTTTCCAAATTTTTAAAAATTTTGGCAAAAATTACCAATTTTAATCAATTTTTTATTTGAGTTATAATTCATAATTCCATTATTAGTTTAGGTCAAAGTCGGTTAACCGCATTTTAACCGTTAACCGACTTGCTAAAAAAAGGTAACCGCCTCTTGACGACGAAATAATCGGTTAACCAATAGTTTTAATATTAACCGTAACCGATTTCCACCCTAGTTGCGAGTATAAAATACAATCAATAGAATTCGTCCACAAAAACATCAAATGGCTTCATAAAGAACACAAATATATGTTCATTCAGTCCACAAATGAACTAAATATCTTGGTAGGAGTAGTTTTTTATGTTTTAGTAGGGACAGTTCTTTTTTTTTTTATAGGTTGGCTATCACGTTAATCTCACTACATTCATTTGTTTGCTTCTCCAACATGTTACCCACAGTGTATGATAGTATCAAGGTTGCAAATTGAATTGTTGATGAGTCTAAAATACCTATCAAATAGAATTCTCCAGATCATTCACTCTACAATGGATCAAAATTGTCTAGGTGGTGTAGTTTGTTTCAATGTTAGTTTGACACACTAAAGGTTCCCCAGTTCGAACTTGGGCCTATACATAATATTATTTTTTACCTTTTATGTCATATTGACCATGTTACATTTTGCCAACATCCTTTGCCCACATTGTCTCATCCACTAGAGATTGTTCACCTTAGAACCTGACACATTTATGAGTACGATCGAGAGTGAATGCACTCGATCCTTTAAGTTTTCATGGGTCGTGAGGGGTGCACTGAACACAGTACAACGAGTGGTGTCACAACCAAAATTCCTAGTTTCCATGCGAAATTGTAAAATCCAAAAGGAATTCTTAATTTCTTCCTTTGTGGGAGAATTGAATTTAAATAAATGGCAGAATCGGGCCCCAAACTAATTTAATTTTTCTCAGATTTTATCTCAAATTATTAGATGGAAAACATGAAATTTGTGATTTCACTAGATTTACCAACTTTTGACTCCAAACTCTTTTGCGCAGAAAATTACCTCTAATTTATGAATCAAACAATGTAATTATTGTTACCAAGTTAAGCCTTTTACCTGAAGAACTCAATGAATACTTATTAGCATATGGTATATCAAGTTTTGCAAAATAGATAGTTGCGAGTCTAAAATACCAATCAAATACAATTCTTCAATAACATCAAATGCTTCGTAAAGAACAAAAAACATGATCATTCAGTCCACAACTGAATAAATATCTAGGTAGTTTAGTTGGCTATCACGTTAATCTCACTACATTCATTTTGTTCTTCTCCAACATGTTACCCTCTTGTGTATGATATACAAGTGTTGCAAAATTGAATTGTTGTTGAGTCTAAAATACCCATCAAATAGAATTCTCCAAGATCATTCAATCCACAATTGATCAAAATGTCTAGGTGGTGTAGTTTGTTATCATGTTAGTTTGACACATTAAAGGTCCCAGTTCAACTTGGGCCTATACATAATATTTTTTTTACCTTTTATGCTCATATTGACCATGTTACACATTTTGCCAACATCTTGCCCACATTGTCTCATCCACTAGAGATTGTTCACCTTAGAGACCTGACACATTTATGAGTACGTCGAGGTAATGGCACTCGATCCTTTAAGTTTTCATGGTCGTGAGGGTGCACTGAACACAGTACAACGAGTGGTGTCACAACCAAAATTCCTAGTTTCCCATGCCGAAATTAGTAAAATCCAAAAGGAATTCTTAATTTCTTCCATTTGTGGGAGAATTGAATTTAAATAAATGGCAGAATCGGCCCCAAACTAATTTAATTTTTCTCAGATTTTATCTCAAATTATTAGATGGAAAACATGAAATTTGTGATTTCACTAGATTTACCAATTTTGACTCCCAACTCTTGCGCAGAAAATTACCTCTAATTTATGAATCAAACAAGTAATTATTTACCAAGTTAAGCCTTTTACCGAAGAACTCAAGAATCACTTATTAGCATATGGTATATCAAGTTTTGCAAAATAGACTAGTTGCGAGTCTAAAATACCAATCAAATACAATTCTTCAATAACATCAAATGCTTCGTAAAGAACACAAAAAAACATGATCATTCAGTCCACAACTGAATAAATATCTAGGTAGTTTAGTTGGCTATCACGTTAATCTCACTACATTCATTTTGTTGCTTCTCCAACATGTTACCCTCTGTGTATGATATATCAAGTGTTGCAAAATAATTTTGTGGTCAAAATACCACATCATTTATGATATATCACATGTTAAAATTGTTTTGATGAGTCTAAATCCCATCAAATAGATTTCAGTCATTCAACACATTGGATCAAAATTGTCTATGGTTATTAGTTATATTTTTTTGACCTTAAAGGTCCCATTGTCGAATTGCTTTGCAAATTTTTTTTCTTTACTAATTTACCATGTAACACATTTGCACATCCTTGCCCACATTGTCTCATCACTAAGATTGTTCACCTAGAGACCTGCACATTGAACCATCAGAGTGTGCACGACCTTTAGTTTCATGGGTGGGGTGCACTGAACAAGTACAAATTGTCACAACCAATTTCTAGTTTCATCAAATTGGAAAATCCAAAAGGAATCTAATTCTATTTGTGGAGAATTATTCAAATAAAGGGAAACGCCCAAATTAATTTAATTTTTCCAATTTTACTCAAATTATGGAAAAAAAATTTATTTCATAATTACCAATTATTAACCTTGAGCAAATTATTCTAATTAATCAAAACATAATTATTTACCAAGTTCCTTTATAACTGAAGAAAAACCAATTATACAATATGATAAATCAAATGACTAGTCAAAGTCTAAATACCAACAATACAATTTCTAACATAAATGCTTCTAAGAACAAAAAAACATAATCATTCATTAACATTTATGTTTATTACATTTCATAATTTTGTCTCAACATATAATCTGTAGATCATCAAGTTAAAATTAATTGTTGTGGTATCTCAATAGTTTCAACATTAATCCATTCAATGTCTAGTATTGTTTTACTTTATTGAATTACCATTAACTTGCCACATCTTTTTTAGTTTTACCTAGAGACCTGACACATTTTGAACATCGATGCAATGCTCATCCTGTTTACTTATGCTGAGTGACTGACCAGCAAGATGCACAACCTAATTCCTGTTTCCTGCGAATGGTAAACCAAAAAGGGATCTAAAATTTTTCCATTTGGGATGAATTTAAATAAAAGGATAATGCCCAAATTAATTTAATTCAGATTGCCCAAATATTAATGAAACTCAAATTTTATTCAATATTTGAAACTCAATTTTATTCTTGAGAAATTACCATTATTCAAAATAATTATTTTAAAGTTAAAGCTTTTTACTAACCAAGTACTTTCTAGAAAATCAAAATAGATATTGGATCTAAATCCAATCAAATAATTCTTAAAACAACAAATCTTCTTAAAAACACAAAATCTATATCACAACAAATGATATTCAGTATAGTTGCTATATATCTATACATTATTGTTCTTATCCCACATTACTTTGTTTTAACATGTTCCCATTGATGTTAGAGTCTAAAAACATAAATAATTTTAGATCATTCAATCCCAATCAAATGTAATTTAGTTTTCATGTTAAGTTGACAATTAAGGTCATTTAACTGTGTTTACAAATATTTTTCCTTTTTATGCTATTACATGATAATTTTCTTTCCTTTCACTGTCTATCCACTATTGCACCTTAGGCCCACATTTGTCATCATAGAGATGATTTAATTTAGGACTGAGGTATGAACATCAAGATGGCACACCAATCCTTAGTTTCATGCCGAAATTGAAAATCCAAAAGATGTTAATTCAATTCCTTTGCAGCGAAATTACAAATAAATGGAATCCCAATATTTATTTTGTTGATTTATTCAAATAATGAGATGGAAACAATTTAAATTTCAGATTATTTCAATTTAGTGGATGGTTAATTTTCTCACTAGATTTACCAATTTACTCTAATTTAACAAAATTACTTAATTTATGAATAACAATAATTTTGTAACCAAGTTAAGCACTTTACGCGAAGTAAGAATACTTTTGCAAATATGTATATCAAGTTTACCAAAATAAATTCTTCAAAAATAAATCATAAAATCTCAAAATAACATATGCATCAGTAAGAACACAAATAAAATGATATTCAGTTCCACAATCTGATAATATCAGTTATTTTAGTTGGCATCACTTTAATCTCACTACATTCATTCATTGCAAAATAT
>JAVBHU010000793.1:0-15410 GCA_034768395.1 Linum lewisii | reverse complement strand
GAAAACACGGCAGGGCACCAAATGTTCTCATTTATGGACGGTTTTTCCGGATACAACCAAATTAAAATGTGTCCCGAAGATCAAGAGAAGACAACCTTTACCACCTTATGGGGAACATTTTGTTATAAGGTGATGCCCTTTGGATTAAAAAATGCAGGGGCAACATATCAGCGGGCCATGGTAACTCTGTTCCACGATTATGATACATAAAGAAATTGAAGTGTACGTAGACGACATGATAGCTAAATCCAAAAGTGGAAAAGATCACAAGGACGCACTCCTCAAGTTATTTGAAAGACTCAGAAGGTATCAGCTCCGCCTGAATCCGGAAAAATGTACCTTCGGGGTCACCTCGGGAAGCTATTAGGTTCGTAGTGAGCGAGAAGGGGATTGAAGTGGATCCAGACAAAGTCAAAGCAATAGTCGAAATGGAGCGACCACATACACAAAAACAAGTACGAGGTTTCTTGGGTCGTTTGAATTATATTGGACGATTCATCTCCCATTTGACCTCTACGTGCGAGCCACTATTCAAACTCCTAAAAAGGATCAACCTGTTGATTGGACACGAATTGTCAGTTAGCATTTGAAAGAGTTAAAGAATATCTACGAAAACCACAGTCTTGATGCCTCCAACGTCGGGTAGACCGTTGTTGCTATACTTTGTTGTAACCCCTCCGTACACACTATTCAGTCTAGTCGAAGATGGTCCGTCCAGAAGGTGTGAAGAACACTTCTGAGAGGATAAGGAGCAGATGAACAGCAATCAACAGCAGAAAGTAAATGACACAAAGATTTTTAACGTGGTTCGGCAAAGTGTGCCTACTCCACGTCTCAAGGGAGATGATCCCTTGAGAGTTGGTTGATTCGTTTAACGAATCGATGAGAACCTCGAGCTTGATGTTTACACCCTGATTTCTCCCTGAAATCACCCGCTAACTTCTAATCAGTTCCCCACTGATAGCTAGCAACTAAACACTCAAGCTCACTCTATGTAATACACTAATCTCTCCGATTACAATGTATTGCCAAGTCTGATCTTACTCATGGATCAAGGACAGCTTAAATAATGTCTTCAAGAAGAGAGCCGTTGAGAAAAATCCTTGATCAAGATATCAGAGAAGAGCAGCATCCATCAGTCAAGGAGAGAAATCTCCTTGAAATCCCAATCATCCAGCTGGCCAAGTGTCGATCTGCAAATGAGCAGAAACTAGCCGTTGCAGTTTCCTTTTCAGAACCTGGATTTCCAAATCAGAAGAACAAAGCCGTTGGAAAAGGGCGTGTCATAACCTGTGAAAAATAAAGCCTGAAACAGTAACAAACAAATCAGAAGAAACAAGTGTGTAATAATCAGCTAACAGAGTTGATGAATCAACATTCTCCCCCTTAGACTGATAATGACACACCCAAAAGAAACCAGAAGAATCATGCATCAGATAACTAAGGACGTTCAGAGTTCAGATACAAAACAAACAAGAGAAACATCCATCGGTCACACAAGGACCACAGAGAAAAGAAACAGTTCAGAAGAAAAACAAAATAAGCTTCAAAAGATCTTCAAAACGCAGCACACTCCCCCTCAACTTGCTGCATCCTCCCTTCATTCCTGGCTGGACTAAAGACCAAAGTCCGGATCTGCTTCAAAGTCAGAAGCAGCATTGTGTGAGCACCAAGGAAGTCCAGGAGCACCAAACGACACCAGGCCAGCAGTATTTGTGCTTGAAACTTCTGCTTCTTCTTGATCTCCCCCTGTGTCATTGGCAGACCCCCAGAACCACTCACTAGGGCGCCAGTGGATGGCACGCAGAACGTGCTGAGCACGGAGACTCCGGACCGGAACCCCTGTGAGATACTTATGTTGAAAGCTCAGTCCCAGACGAAGGAGCAGGGTGGTGATGAACCCTCCATAAGGCAGGTTCCCATGGTAAGATCAGTCCCAACATCCACAATGTGAGAAAACATCAGGTGAGCAAAACTGAGAGGGTTTCTAGCCGCGGCATTGTGCAGGATCCAGGCATCCATCGGGGGTAACAACTGTCTGGAAGGCAGACCTGGGAAACAAGACACATGTGATGGCAAAATGAAGAAGCTGGAACTTGCCAGGAAGCTGCCAGAGGTTTGGTGAGGACTGAGAGTCCCAGGAGCCACGAGCAAGAGCACGTACAGAAGCCACAGGATCGAAGCGAAGCCGAGAGAACTCGATTCAGAATTCAAAGGATTTCCTTTGTCAGGCATACCAAGCACCAGGTTAAGCATCTCAACCGTCACATAAATCATATAGCCATCAACGTAAGTAGAGAAACAATCATGAGGAAAGTGTTCCTCTACTTTCAGATTAGCATAGAATTGCAGAACAGCATCATTAAACACAATTGAACCAGGAGGACCAAAAGAGTCTCCCATCCAAGGCCACGCACCAGAGAAAAAAGATCCATATCATACTTGGTGAAACCATCAAGGGGCATGTGAACAGCAGGGATTACCTCACGACGATCAACCAGGAAGTGATACCTTCCTCGACAGCTCATATCACGGAAACACAGGTTAGTATCAAACACATGTCGGGCCAAGAAATTTGAGCGAAAAGGATCAAAGAGCACAGGATTAGACATGATAGCACAGAGAAGCAAAACAGAGAAAGGAGAACAGAAGGAGGTGAGGAGGAAGGCTCAAACCTGTTGAATAAATAGCCAGAAGACTAAAAGAGGGAAACAGGCAAGTGAAACGACTAAAGGAAAGAAATGATTACCTACCAAAGTAATGCATGCACGCAAAAGAAGGAAAGAACCAATGAACAACCAAGTGCACTAACCAAGGCAAGGGAAGAAAAGAAGGAGAAAAATCCGCCAAAGAGATTTCGAGCAGACAGGACAGAACTTCCTAAATAAGCAGTCCTAGGCTGACAGCATCGGTAGAGGAAAGAATTCCAATCTCTCTTCTAAGAAAGGAAAAACGATCAGCGTGAAGAGATTTGGTAAGAATGTCAGCAAGCTGATTATCCGTAGAGATAAAATGGAGAGTAATATCACCATTTTGAATGAGCTCACGAATAAAATGATGCTTAATGTCAATGTGCTTAGTTCTAGAATGCAAAATAGGGTTTTTGGTCATGTTGATAGTGCTAGTATTGTCACAGTAAAGAGGAATAGAAGAAAAGGAAAGACCATAATCTTTAAGCTGCGCTCTCATCACTACAACAGAACGGGGATTTTGTCGCAGGCTGCCTGTGACAGAAGACACGGCCTGCAGCAAAGCTCATCGCAGGCGGGGCGCTTTGTCGCAAGCCGGTCGCTGTCTGTGACGGGCTTGTCGCAGGCCTCCTGCGACAGAGGCCTGTCTGTGACGGGCTTTGTCGCAGGCCGCCTGCGACAAAGCTCTGTCTGTGACGGACTTTGTCGCAGGCCGCCTGCGACAAAGCTCTGTTTGTGACGGGCTTTGTCACAGGCCGCCTGCGACAAAGCGCCTAGGCCTGCGACAAACCAATGAATGACCCCCCTGAAGTTCACGGGCACCATTCACTTCGTCCGAAACTCTCTCAAACCCTCTCTTTCTCTCCTCTCTTTCGACGCCTCCGACAAAGGTTTTCTCCCATTCCTCCGTCCTCCGACGTCCATAACCCCGTCCGACGTCCCATAGCCCCCGTCTGACGGTCCCAGAGCCTCTCCGACGTCCCCGACGGTCCCATAGCCTGAGTCCGACGTCCTATAGCCCCCTTCCGACGTCCCAGATCCTCCTCCGACGTCCCATAGTCCCCCTCCAACTTCTAAAACCCCTCATCCAACGACCCACAGCCCCCTCCGACGTCTAAGGCCCCTCTCCGACGTACTGCCGCTTCTACCGACAATCTCCACCATCTCCAGGTGGTAATACAATGTACTCAGATCAATTTTAATATTAAACGAGTTCTTGATTTCATATTAAACTAGTTTCTGATGGTTTCTTTTCCCAGATTCATCGTGGTAAGATCATTAGTTCTTGACAACAGACCGATTTTACGCCATTGATTTAGAATCGACTGTTCGTAAAACAGATGATTTTCTAAGGTAAGATCAACAGTTCTTCATTGTCTTGTTCAATGTTTTTTTGGCATGATTCTGATCGGTTTCCTTAGGTCGTAGATTACGGGGAGATTCGCTAGTTCACTTTTTGCGGCAGTGCGTTGGGATTGTTTCCAGAATTTTGTTGTTGTTTTCTCGGTAATTTTCTGTTCTTGTTCATCATATTTGATAACTAATTTGATTATCTTCATAATTTTATGATGTTGTTTTTGTATTCTCATACGATTATCTTCATTATTTCTGTATCAGGTTTTGTATTACATTTTTTGTTCTCGAGTGTTCGTTGGTTGTATTAAAAAGTTCTCTCTTCAATTTCCAGGTACGAGACTTAAAACTATGATACATTACTGCCAATTCTTAACATGTTGATGGTGAAAAATATGCCAATTTTTAACATAATAATCTTGAATATAACGAATTTGATATAAATACTTTGGATTTTAATGTGTTTGAAATTAATGTAAAAATATGCATGTAACTTGACATTCTTGTAATAATTCATGTTCTTAAAATAAATATATGCATGTAAATTGTGTTTTTTTAACAAATTTATGTATAGAATGTTTACAACTATAAGTTACACAAAGTATATATGCATGAAATCTACAATTTACATACACCTATAAATTAGCTAGAATGTATAAGTGAAATATATGCATGTAAATTATTAGGTAGTAACTATGCATCCTTTAATGTAAATTATTACGTAGTAACTATTCATCCTTTAATGTACAAGTAAAATATATGCATATAAATTATTAGGTAGTAACCTATATATTTAACCACTTAACATTACTGTATATATTTACCAACTTATGTCAAACTAAGTTTGTAAATACAGTATTTGAACGAGTTACTGTTATAATTAGGTAAACTTAGCGTAAAGCTAAGTTGATTACAATTTTTATTTTTTATTTTTTCATTACTTGATAACAAATTCAAACTGACACTCATTAGTTCAATATAGATGGATAAGTCTTGGATTCGAAATCCGCGTCATACTCATGAGTATTACGCTGGCGTTCAACAATTCCTTGACTTTGCAATTTCGAACGCAATTGATGGAGTCAATATACTCTGTCCTTGCCCAAAATGCAACTTCAAGAAGTGGAAGCCACGAGGTGAAGTCAATCAACACTTACTCGCAAAGGCATTTCCGTCTTCATACGATGTATGGAATCTGCATGGAGAGTTAATCACCGACTTCGGAGCATCAACTTCTATACTTGAGCCAGAACTAATCATTCATGATCAAGAAGCAACTCCGCCATTACTGGTTGAGGAACAACCAGTACTTGAGCCAGACTTATTCCAGAACATGGTCAATGACGCATTTGAAATACGGGAGTCGCATGATAACCCTGACGTGCGTCTTGATGATGATGAATTCCCACAAGGAGGCGATGTACCAATGCCAGATTTACCTAGCATGCAACCAGATGATGAGTTCTTCCGCATATTGAAAGATGGTGAAGTGCCATTATATGATGGTTGTACAAGTCATACCAAGTTGTCTTTCATGATCAACTTATATCACATCAAGTATATGCACAAAATCAGTGATAAAGCAATATCAAAGATACTAGAGTTGCTTCGCAAAGCTTTTCATACCGCCAAAATTCCAGCATCTAACTATGAAGTTAAGAAGACAATCAGAAAACTTGGGTTGTCCTACACCAGAATTGATGCATGCAAGAATGACTGCATATTATATATCAGAGAAGATAGTGAGGCTAAGGAATGCCGAGTGTGTGGGGTGTCTCGATTCAAGGATGTGGGGAAGAATACAGGTGGAAAAGGCGAAAACCTCAACCCGAGAAGGTCTTTCGGTATTTTCCATTAATACCTCGGTTGAAGAGGTTGTACATGTGCCCTTACACAGCAGAAGATATGACTTGGCATGCTACGGAGAACATAGCAGATGATGGTATGGGTAGACATCCTAGAGACGCAGAAGCTTTGAAAATTTTTGATTCCAAGTACCCGAATTTGCTGTTGATCCACGAAACGTCAGACTTGGGCTTGCAACAGATGGCTTCAATCCATTTGGTACCATGAGCATAAGTCATAACACTTGGCCGTTTGTGCTAATCCCATACAACACTCCACCGTGGTTGTGTATGAAGCAGACAGGTCTTATATTGTCTGGCATCGTTCCTGGTCCTAAGATGCCTGGAAATGACCTGGACGTCTATTTGCAGCCACTGATTGAGGAGTTACAAACTTTGTGGGTTGGTGTTCAAGCTTATGACTCGGTGAAGAAAGAATCTTTCACCTTGAGAGCTCTATTGCGACTCGGACCTGCTGCCAGCTGCTCGGAAATATTGGATCACGCTATCTCGCGCCTTTGGGGCAAAGCAAGGCTTGATGCGTGGAGGGCAAAGGTGAAATATGCCAAGGACAACAACCTTCCCTACGAGTGGGTTCGTCAAAACCCCCCTCAAGGTTGTCCGGATAGTGATTGGCTGGCATACATGACATATGTAGAGTCTCAAGAATTCAAGGTATTTTACCAAATTAACCATTTCATAAACAAATCACATAATCGTTCCAAAATGAACTTTTCATCCTTTTTTTGGTACAGGATTCAGTTGCCAGGAACAAGGCCAACCGAGCTTGTCTAGAAGAAAACCATACTGGAGGGTCTAGACCTTGGAGGTTGTATATTGAGGACGAGCAGCGGAAGACGGGTTTGCGACCTACGAGGGGGCAAGTCTTCATCAAGTTCTACAGTTGGTCGAACGGTGAACCCAAGAGCGCGCATGCAGGAGCAATAATGGTTAGCAGATTATTGTTAGTAAATGTGTTTGTGAAATTCTAAATTAAGAGGAAAATAACTGTCTTATTGTACATTCAAATTTCAGGATAGTATTCGTCGTTTGGAGGCTGCTGGATGTCCGCGGGAGTGGGGTCCAAATGACTCACTAGGAAGAGCTCTGAACAAGCCAGAACACCGTGGTCATGTCCGGATGATGGGTCGACGCTTTACTCAAGCCCTGGTAATTATTTATTATCATAGTCATAATTTAAAGATAATTTAAATTATGCATGATGTTCACTAATCAATTTTGTGTTATTATAGGTATTCGGGACCAATGCAGAGTCAGCCTCGACGGCAACTGGAAGTATTACTTCCAGACAGACTCCAGCTCGTGCCCACGATGCAGCCTATGACTAGCTCAGCCAGAAGCTCGCAGACACTGAGACCAAGCTTGCAAACACGCAGATGGAGCTTGCAGCCACTCGGGAGTGGATGGGTCAATTGCAGGACATGGTGCTTACTCTGAAGCAGCAGGTCCAACAGCCATCGTCTGGGTCTGCTCCATGTGCCTCCGGTCGTTCCTGCGGTCCAGCCTCGCGGTCCTGATTTAAGTGTTGATGAGCTTAGTCAGTCGTTTGATGAGAATGCTAGAGATGCATTTTTGATGCATTGAATGAGGTACTTATAATTACTAGATAATGTTAATTTTTAATTTCTGTGTTTGACAAGTAAATGTTCTTTTTGTGTTATTGTAGGCTAATGAAGCTCCTCCTCCTCAAGGCCAACAGTTTGCAGAGTTCCAGGGTTCATGGGGACAGTAGAGACTTGTTGTATTATGTGATTGCATTTGTTCTTTATTTGTATCGTATTTATCATGTACTCTATATTTGTTTGTTAGGATTGTATGATTGTACTATGATTTTGTCATTTCAATTGTAGGATTGTATTTTGAGAATTTAACTAGTTTGTTAGGATTTCGTTTAAGGTATTCAGAACATTGTTCTCGTTCAATCCGGCAGAAAATCAATAATGGCCCAATCTGTGTGTGGTCAACCCACGAAAAATTCAGAAAAAAGCCCGATGAAAAACCCACTAAAAAGCCTGCAGGCCAACGAAACCCTGTCCAGTATGAGCCGAAAATCGGCAGGCCGGCCCTGCCAGAGGCCCAAGAAACACAGCCAAGCCGGCTGCCAGAGGCCCAAGACAACCAGGCCGGCCCGGCCAGATTAGGCTCTTTGTCGCAGGCATACGTTTGTCACAGGCCGTCTGTGACAAACCTTTGTCGCAGGCGGCCTGTGACAAACTTCTGCCTGTGACAAATGTTTGTCACAGGCGTTGCCTGCGACGCACTGTCTGTGACAAAGTTTGTCGCAGACAGTCGTTTGTCGCAGGCCGTCTGTGACAAATGTTTGTCACAGGCGGCCTGCGACAAACGTCTGTCTGCGACAAACTTTGTCACAGACAGCGTCTGCGACAAAATGCGCTTTGTCGCGGCTTATTTTGTCGCAGCAAAAACGCACTTTGTCGCAGGCGGCGCCTGCGACAAACCTTGTACTTTGTCACAGGCCTGCCTGCGACAAACTGCATTTTTGCCTGTGACAAAAAAACCGTTCTGTTGTAGTGCATCCAAATAAGTTGAGTGCAAGTACTCCCTGCAGCAAGGTACTCAGCTTCTGCAGTAGAAAGAGCAATACACGCTTGCTTCTTACTGTACCATGACACAGAGCATTTCCCATGAACTGACAAGTACCAGAGGTGCTTTTCCTGTCTGTAAGACTACCTGCAAAGTCAGAGTCAGAAAAACCACACAGAGAAATGTCTGAAAATTTAGAGTACCACAAACCATAGTCAGATGTGCCAGATAAGTAGCGGAAAATTTGCTTGACAGCAGTCAGATGACTCTCCTTAGGAGAGCACTAAAAGCGAGCACAAACACCCACACTGTAGGAAATATCAGGTCGGCTGGCAGTGAGATAAAGCAGCGATCCAATCATGCCTCTGTATTTCTTAGTGTCCACATCAGAACCTGTAGGATCAATATCCAGTTTACATGAAGTGCTCATAGGAGTGGGAGCAGATTTAAGATCACTGAGCTTGAACTTGGTTAGCATGTTTTTGCAGTATTTAGCTTGACAGATGAAGGTTCCACTGGGAAATTGCTTGATTTGGAGTCCAAGAAAGAAACTAAGTTCTCCCATGAGACTCATTTCAAAAGCAGTCTACATAGCTGTACTAAAATCTTGACACAAGGTAGGATTGTTAGAACCAAAGCTGATATCATCAACATAAACTTGTGCAAGAAGTAAGTCGGAGCCCTTAGTTTTGCAGAACAGAGTATTGTCAACACTGCCACGAGTGAACCCTTGATTAAGAAGAAACTGACTAAGCTTATCATACCAGGCTCTCGGGGCTTGCTTGAGGCCATAGAGAGCCTTGTTAAGTCTACACACGTAGTCAGGAAACTCATTATCTTCAAAGCCAGGGGGTTGAGCAACATAAACCTCTTCCTTGAGGTCTCCATTTAAGAAGGCGCTCTTGACATCCATTTGAAACAACTTGAAGCCATTGATGCAAGCAAAAGCACATAACATTCTGATAGCCTCCAGTCGTGCAACAGGAGCAAAAGTTTCCTCAAAATCAATTCCTTCTTCTTGACAAAACCCTTGAGCAACAAGTCTTGCTTTGTTCCTGACAATATTCCCTAATTCATCAGTCTTGTTCCTATAGACCCATTTTGTCCCAATGATGGCTCTGTTAGAAGGTGCTGGAACAAGTGTCCAGACATTTGTCCTTTCAAACTGGTTTAACTCTTCATTCATAGCAAGAATCCAATTTTCATCACGAAGAGCTTCTTTCATATTTCGAGGCTCAATAAGTGAGACAAAAGCACTCTGAGCAGCTCTTGATCTTGTAACTAAGCGGGAATCAGGATCTCCAATCACAAGGGAAGGAGGGTGTCTTCGAGTAATGTGCAGAGGAGCCTGTGCTTCAGCTGTAGTATCAAAAGTTTCCTCAGAGGAGTTACCTTGAGAGGAAGTCTCAGTGGGCTCATCTGTATTGATAGTAGAAGGATCGACAGGACTGAAGTGAAAAATTTCTTCATCATCACTTTCAGATGAAACTTCTTCTTCACACATAGATTCATCAAAATAACATTGATGGATTCTTCTACCTTTGAGGTTCTTTTATTGAAAACTCTGTAGGAACTCAAGATGAATGTTTTGAATGGTAACATCCAGCTCATCCTCGGGATCTTCCTCTGTGTCCTGTTGATCAAACTCTGAATCAATGTCAGAATCAGAATCAAAATTCCTTACTGTTACATGTTCTTGTAGACCAGAAGGGGAGTGAGATATGGCAATAAGTGCCTTTCCATCCTTTTCATTATCGCTGTCATCACTGTCCTCATCACTACAACTCCAAGTAGCCTGCATAGCCCTTTCTCTTCTTGTCTGAGGACATTCTGCTTTGACATGTCCTTGTTTTCCACATCTAAAGCATCCAAGCTGCCCACCTACTGCATTGCTACTACTGCTGCTCCCTTGTTCTTTCTTAGACTTGTAAGCTCTAAAAGAACCTTTATCTGAACTTCTATCAGTATCAAAGCCTTTTGACTTTCCTTGGTCACCAAACCTCTTTTTGTCCCTTCTGAGTTTAAGCAGTCTACTTACTTGCTTACTTAGCAAAGCCAGCTCAGTATCATCATAAGAATTAAGATCTTCTTCACCTGATTCCATTTCAACTTTTAGAGCAATAGACTTCTTTTCAGCTTCATCTTCTCGTTTCATGACCTCTTCATGGGTGATTAGTGAACCAATGAGGTCATCAATGTTCATGGTGGCAAGATCCTTTGATTCTTCAATAGCTGTGATCTTTGGTCTCCATTGCTTGGGTAGAGACCAGAGAATCTTTCTGATGAGATCCTCATTTTCATATTTTCTGCCCAAGCCGTCTAGCTTGTTTACAATATTTTGGAAACGATTGAACATAGCAGAAATAGATTCACCTTGATTCATCTGAAAAAGCTCGAATTCATGTTTAAGCATGTTAATTCTGGATGTTTTCACAAGAGAAGTCCCTTCATAGGTGACCTGGAGTTTATCCCAGATTTCCTTGGCAGATTTACATCCAGACACTCTGCTAAACTCCTCATGACCTAATGCACAGAACATAATATTCATTGCCTGTGAATTCTGTTGAATCTTTTTAATATCATCGTCATCCCACTTATCTTCATCTGATTTGACATCAAGTGGCCCCTTGATGACAATCTTCCATACTCTAGGATTGACTGTTTTGTTGAAAAGCTCCATTCTGTTTTTCCAATAACCATAATGTGTTCCTTCAAACCTTAGAGGACGATTTTGGGAGAACCCATCGGCTAGAAACACGGAGTTATCTTGAGTAGAGCTCATAATCAAGAAAGCAGAAAATCAGCAAAACAAACGAAGGAGAGTAAACAACAGTAATCGATAACCAGTAATCGTTGGATTAAAACAAATTATGGTAACAGGCTCTGATACTACTTGTTGTAACCCCTCCGTACACACTATTCAGCTCAGTCGAAGATGGTCCGTCTCAGAAGGCCATGAAGAACACTTCTGAGAGGATAAGGAGCAGATGAACAGCAATCAAACAGCAGAAAGTAAATGACACAAAGATTTTTAACGTGGTTCGGCAAAGTGTGCCTACTCCACGTCTCAAGGGAGATGATCCCTTGAGAGTTGGTTGATTCGTTTAACGAATCGATGAGAACCTCGAGCTTGATGTTTACACCCTGATTTCTCCCCGAAATCACCCGCTAACTTCTAATCAGTTCCCCACTGATAGCTAGCAACTAAACACTCAAGCTCACTCTATGTAATACACTAATCTCTTTGATTACAATGTATTGCCAAGTCTGATCTTACTCATGGATCAAGGACAGCTTAAATAATGTCTTCAAGAAGAGAGCCGTTGAGAAAAATCCTTGATCAGGATATCAGAGAAGAGCAGCATCCGTCAGTCAAGGAGAGAAATCTCCTTGAAATCCCAATCATCCAGCTGGCCAAGTGTCGATCTGCAAATGAGCAGAAACTAGCCGTTGCAGTTTCCTTTTCAGAACCTGGATTTCCAAATCAGCAGAACAAAGCCATTGGAAAAGGGCGCGTCATAACCTGTGAAAAATAAAGCCTGAAACAGTAACAAACAATCAGAAGAAACAAGTGTGTAATAATCAGCTAACAGAGTTGATGAATCAACATACTTGTCCATTCGTCAGAATTCTGTAGGGGCAATGCTCACCCAGCAAGATGATTCAAGGAAGAAGGAACACGCTATCTATTACACGAGCAAGAAGTTCACAGATTATGAGGCTCGATACTCTAACTTGGAAAAAACATGTGGAGCGCTCGCATGGGTGGCAAAAAGATTAAGACACTATATGTTGTATTATACAACCCATCTGGTTTCCAAGATAGATCCTATAAAGTATATATTTGACAAGCCTGCACTCACAGGGCGCATCGCAAGGTGGCAAGTCCAACTTGCTGAATATGACATCATATATACGGCCCAAAAGACGATTAAAGGAAACCCAATAGCCGATCACTTGGCGGAACTTCCAATTCAAAACCCCGACCCATTACTAATGGAATTCCCAGATGAAAATATCATGACCACGGAAGAAGAAGAAGAAGAAGTATTCGTTAACAGTCAGTCATGGGTGATGAAATTTGACGGAGCCTCCAATGCACTAGGATATGGGATAGGAGCGGTGTTCATGTCGCCCGAAGGGAAAATATACCCCATTACAGCAAAACTGACATTCTACTGCACCAACAATGTTGCAGAATATGAGGCATGCTCATTCGGCATCCGCACAGCATTAGAAATGGGTATAAGAAGACTGAGGGTTTATGGAGATTTTTCTCTCGTCATATACCAACTTAGGGAAGAATGGGAAACACGAGACGAAAAGCTCATCCCGTACCAGAAACACATCAAGGAAATGATGTCTCGATTCGAAAGCATCGAGCTAGAACACATCTCTAGAGTGGATAACCAAATAGCCGACGCATTAGCTACATTGTCTTCAATGTATAAACTCGATGATCTAGACGATACTCCCTGCATCCAAATTCAAAGACAAGATTCTCCATCCCACATATCAAATATAGAAGAAGAGTTGGACGGAAAACCCTGGTATCATGACATAAAGAATTATATACAATACAAAAAATACCCGACTGGGGCATCAGAAAATGATAAGCGAACTCTGCGACGGTTAGCTTTAGGGTTCTACATCATAGGGACCACTCTCTACAAACGAAATTATGATGCTACGTTGTTAAGATGTGTGGACACGGCTGAAACACGTCAAATACTTGAAGAAATTCATGAGGGAATATGTGGTACACATTCCGGAGGGCACGCTATGGCTAAAAAATCCTAAGGACTGGATACTACTGGACAAGGATGGAAGCTGATTGTAGAGTGTATGTCCGGAAATGCCACAAATGTCAAATTTATGCAGACGAACTACACTCCCCTCCATCTTCTCTACATGTCATGTCATCCCCATGGCCGTTCGCCATATGGGGAATAGATGTGATTGGGATGATTGAGCCTAAAGCGTCTAATGGTCATCGTTTCATTTTAGTTGCCATAGACTATTTCACAAAGTGGGTCGAAGCGGCTTCTTATGTCAGCATTACAAAGGGCGTGCTTGTCAAATTTATCAAGAAGGAAATTATATGTCGATACGGACTTCTAGAGAGAATAATCACAGATAACGCCAAGAATTTGAACAATAAAATGGTGGATGAACTATGCGACCAATTCAAGATTAAACATCACAACTCAGTTCCTTATCGACCAAAAATGAACAGGGCTGTTGAGGCTGCTAACAAAAACATCAAGAAGATTGTCCAGAAGATGGTTGTTACTTATCGTGATTGGCACGAAATGCTCCCCTTTGCGCTCCATGGTTATCGTACTTCGATTAGAACGTCAACCAGAGCCACACCTTACCAACTAGTATATGGGATGGAAGCCGTGCTCCCCGTAGAAGTCGAGATACCATCTCTCAGAGTCATAATGGAAGCAGAGCTAGAAGAAGCTGAGTGGATAAAAGCCCGTTATGATCAACTAAATATGCTGGAGGAAAAGAGACTTGCCGCCATTGACCATGGTCACTCATACCAAAGACGGCTCATCAGAGCATTTGAAAAGAAGGTGAAACCAAGGCAATTCCGGGAAGGAGAGTTAGTCATCAAGAAACTACCTTCACGACAAGGGGACTCAAGAGGGAAATGGACCCCTAACTACGAAGGGCCGTATGTAGTAAAAAAGGCATTCTCCGGAGGAGCATTGATTTTGATGAACATGGACGGAGACGAACTCCCTAACCCAATCAACTCTGATTCAGTAAAAAAATACTATGCTTGAAGAAAAAACTCACATTTTCGCTTGAGCAAAGACGGTCATCGTAGTCGAGTTCTATTTCCATGGGGTTCTTATTATTCTCCACTTGTACTCTTGTAGTTCTGTTATTTATCTATAAAAATTTGAAGTGTGAACGTATATAGAGTATTCCTTTTATTAAAAAAGAGAGAGTTTTGATTCATCCTCGGTCAGTCTAGCCAACACGGATGTTAGGGAAAGTACTTTTGAAATACAAATCAAATAGATAATAAAAAGGCTCAACATGAATATAAAAAGGGAGCCCATGAATCACAATTGTCTCGTTGATCCAATAATCCACATGGGCCAGAGAGAAACGCGGACGCGAGAAGCACGTGATAATCTTCAGATTTTTTCGTATGAACCATTTGGTTTCGCTGGGCCATGGCTAAGACTAACAGGGCGGGTCAAGCGACCCACTCATCCGAATGAGAGCAATTGTGGAGGATCCCGTTAAATGATATAATGACCTCTTAAAAAAAATTACTACTAACCACGTATACCCGAAAGAGTTCGAAAAAAGGGCCACCTAACCTATAAGGGGGAGGAAAATAACATATTCATACGGCACCTCAGACATGATATCACCTTTTGTGATCAATCATTTTTCATATAAGGTAGAGCACGATCTGATATCACATCATTATTTAAAGAAAAATGATAATGCACGCTTTACGCATAACATTCTCCATGATGCATTGACCAAACTTGACATGCCATGATCAACAGTCAGTTTTACTATACGGTAAATTTGCATCGAGATTGTTTCCCGGGTCAAATAAAATGAAGCGTACGAAGAAAGAATGATGGTGGACACAGAAAGGGGCAGGGGTCACTCTCCGAAGAACCACCGTCCAACACGTGTCAACGCGTGACGAAAGTGAAAAGGATAAAAAGTTGATGTGACTACTCATTGAAGGGAGACCTTGATTGATTAGGGATTGATTTGGTCAGTCGTCCTCGTGTCCTAGACTATTTGAACAGTTTTTACGGCCCAAAGCATCGTACGATTAAAATCAGTGGCACGAGTAAAGAGGACTTCATCAAATGCTACACGTTATAACCATGGCCATCAACTATGAAGCAGAATGGGGGTTCCGAGACCACCCGTCTTTTGTCAAGTGGCCGACAATGGGGGTGTAACCTTT
>JAVBHU010000792.1:0-15426 GCA_034768395.1 Linum lewisii | reverse complement strand
TTTCTGTGGAGTTGAATTTAACAGTTGCATTAACTTGAACAAGGTCATGTTTGTCTGCGAAAAGTACAACTTGGTTCACGAGTTTTTCCGGAAACTGCAGAAATCTTCTATTCCTGATGCATTAGCGTATCGAGGTATGAAATCTCTCCTATTTATTTCCAAGTGATTTGGTATGATTGTGAGAAGTAAGTAAATTTTCCTGCACACAGTTCTTGTGAATACTCTATCTAAAGAAGGCAAGACCGATGAAGCCGTGTTGGCCGTTCAAGGTATGGAAAAGCCGAGGAATCGTTGGTTCTGCTGCCCTTTATTATGATCTTGCTCGCTGTCTTTGCAGTGCCGGAAGGTGTGAAGAAGCTTTGGCACAGGTAACAATGCTAACATAATAAGGTTCTCCACTGTCCTAAAGCAAACTATTTGTCCATTAATGGCTTTGGCATTTCCAGGTTGACAAATATGTAGAGTGGCCAATAAGCCATTGGTGGTAACTTACACCGGATTAATACAAGCGTGCTTGGAAGCTGGACTCACCGAAGGAGCATCGCACATCTTTAGCCACATGAAGCAGTTCTGCTCCCCGAATCTCATAACTTGCAACATACTGCTCAAAGGGTATCTGGACCATGGACAGTTCGAAGAAGCGAGGTCTCTTTTCGACAAGATGTTAGAAGACGGCAAGCATATTGGCAGTAACACGATAGTCGGAGTAGTTCCCGACATCTACTCCTTTAACACAATGTTAGATGCCTGTGTAGCAGAGCAGAGATGGGATGATTTCGGCCACGTGTACGAAACAATGTTGCAGCATGGACACCACTTCAACGCAAAGCGTCACGTTCGCTTGATTTGGAAGCTGCCAGAGCTGGAAATGTAAGTCATTTTGCAAACTCTAGTAGTAGGTGTCAAGAACTATTGCATCTCAATAACTCGAGTTGTTAGTAGACGACAATAGATTTCTTTTTCCTGTCTAATAAGAATGATTGATTCCACAGGACGAAGTAGTGGAATTGACATGGAAACACTTGGCTCGGGCAGGCCGGGTTCCTCCCCCGCCAGTCATCAAGGAAAGATTCTGCAACATGCTCGAGAAATGCGACTACGTTTCTGCTTTCGAATGTATCGCTGCAACGAGTAGCGAGGAGACTCCAGCGTTCTCGAGAACATCGTGGTATAATCTGTTGAGAGATAATTCTCACAGGTTGAATAGGGAAACAGTTGTTCAGCTTTTGCACAAGGCCAAATTGCTAGTTTCTGAAAACAATGATGTTGTTAATACTCCCTTGCGAACTCTGGTTACAGCTTGTGACGATTTTTAAGGACAAGTATCAATAAATAAACCCTCATTGTTGGGTCCTCCTAATATTCTATTTTGAGATTTGGTCAGTACTTTTTATGGTTATGATATGGTCACTATAGTGTTAAAAATTTGCACTCTAGCCCTCATGGTTGGAGGTAATATTAATTTGGATTTTTGGTCCATGTTGGATTAGTACGAGACAAGTGATTAATCATGATCCTTATTAAATTGAGTATATTGAGTATTTTGTGCTAGGAAAATGAATAAATATTAAGGCTAATGTTTACTAACAATTATCAAATTTTATAATTGGGAAAATTGTAAAATTTACGTAATTATATACATAATTGAAATTCTCTTTACTTTGTTTTGTAAATTTGTAATTATTAAATTTTACAAAAATAGTTGTGTTCATTACGTTGAGTTGACAACTAGTAATTATACAATTTGAATTTTTTAATTTACAATTAAACACCATTTTAAGTATATTTTTGAAATTAATTAATTTGATTATGTAATTTTGATAATTATAACTGATAGTGAACGAATAGTAAATTATAATTCATAGGTACCTTCAATACCTATATTCATTAAATTCAACATATTTGCATATTTACTCAACAAATTAGACTAACCCAAATGCGTTAATGGTAATCCAATGACCAATAATTCATACTAATTTCTGTTTTTTAACCCTAAAACTCTTGAGGCGACAAAAATTATCAGCCTCTACCGTCGTTCACCACCTCCTCATCAAGGCTACTAGCTAGACGGATCCCTTCATCTTCCATCATTCTCCAATCTCCAACCTCAACGCGTCTCTTCATCATCAGGTATTCGGGTTAGTTATGAACCAGTTGTTGTTGATGTAGTCGTTTCAGTAATGAACGGATGCTCTAAATTTTTGTTGCGAGGAGAATAGGTACTATGCGTATTCTACTGCCTAATCATACCCATCACCCATATAGATATGGAGCGAGGTACTTTATCTCATTCCCGTAAGCTGTTTTTGCGAGCATATCCCGCACTTGCTCTCGGTCAATACGAACATTTTGCAAGTCAACCGAATCGTTAACTATACAAAAGGGTAAGTGAACCAACCCTACCAATAGGTAGTTGAGTTTGTAAATGGACGTTGGTTAGTAGAAATTGGAAAAGAACGTAGCAACAATAACTAACAGCAACCAGGTGTTGGTTGCAATGTTGATTGGACAACTAGAATTGGGCCCAGGCCCATCTGAAACAGTACAGTGGGCCCATTTTCATTTATCCACCAACCTCCAAACGCTGTTGTCGCCTGTCGGTCGTGTTGTACGTGTGCTAGCTGCTAGGTGAACAATTCTGGCAAAGAGAATGTCACATCACATCAATTCGGTTCGAGTCGAGTTGAGTCGACTCAACTTAAATTGTATATAGTGTTTTATTCTGATGTGGCAACGGTGGGTTGATGACGTGTAAAAGATAATTAGAAGTCATAATAGTATCGAAAGTATCCGAGGATGTTACGATCGATTTTAAAGTTAGGAGATCATTACATATCTCAGTCCAAAGTTACGGAACCAATTAAGTATGTGTCTATTTGACCCGCCTATGAACCCACCACTTTCAATAATAGCTAGTAAAAATTGGCATATAAATTATCAATAGAATGAAGATGTGACGAGTGAAACAAGAATACTATTTCGCCCAGTTAAACTGGTTGGCCCTATAAAAAAGTTGGATCAAGAGGATCAGATAGGTTGAGTTGAGACGTCTTCTTCTCCTTACACGCATTAGAGCCTTCTTGAGCGTTCGTCACAAGTGTGTAGACAAAAGAGTAGTAAACAGCTATATAAAGATTGAGTAAGGCCTATTTAAGAGAAGGAGAGGGACAAAGAAGTATTTAGGGTTACTCGTAAGCGAATAAGTGAGGCACTGAGTGGCGTATGAACGAAGAACACTGAATGTATACATATGTAGTAGGTGGATTAGGTCATGTCTGTTATGGTCACTTTACCACTTATGCATTGGGACCCGTGTCGACTCGCCATGTGTCATCGACTGACAGATGACCTGCCTACAAATCAATCTTGATCATCCAATAACGAAGAACTTAAACCATCCCGAACAAATCCTAGACATCTATCCAACATTCATAGTTGAGTCTTCTCGACCTAGTTCAGTAATCCAAACTAGACAAACCACTAATTCAACCACGTTCCTGAACTACAACATCATCAAAGCACCAAGCCAAAGTTGAGCATAAATGAACTGAATCACGTACCAATTAAAGTCACCCCAATAGAAAAGGGTACAAAAATTTCCAAGTAAAGATGAACAAATCAGTAAAGTCTGGATCTGTAATTGAAGCACTTTTCAGATTGCTTGGTGAACTAAACTGCTAAAACAAAATAGGTATAGGCCAGCTTTTTTAGATTCGAAAGCTGATGCTGCAGTGATGTGGCCACATGCGCTAATTTATTTTTTACGGGGGGTTCCTCTGTTAAACTTCTGCCCCACATGGATTCCTGCAAATCCAGTTTCTTCCCTACACAGACTCTGAACCAATCAAGAGGGAACGAGTGTTTTGAACGGCGTCGTTTTCTTCATAATGGGTTGGAGTTTTTTTTATGTGTATTTATATGCTGAATTGACAGTAGGGTTGGACCATTGTCTGGTTCTGAAACTTGTAGCAGAGATTAGCTAATCAAAAACAAATTCCCAGGAATAATGTATCTGTTTCTGCTGGAATTTGCTATTTTGCTTTGTGGAAGGAGAGTGATTCTGATGTTGATTCTTCGAGTGATCGTTATGATAATCGATTAACAATCACAACAAATAATAGAAATACAAGAATTAACACGATTTCTCAACAGAGTTGACGATGTTATTAGAGAAGGTGAATTACACATATATACATGACATAATAGGGTTATATATATAAAAGATTAAGGTCGAACCTTTAACCCTGCTATGCTATACTATACTATGGATCCTAAACAACCGAGAAACACCTAGCCTAATAGTGAATAGTCATCAACACTTTATTGATATTGGTAACTACAGTACATTTTTATGAACAGGGCAAGATGTTGTGATTGATGATGTTTCACGAGAGAGATGTATTTAGATCGGATGAGAATATTTTTCAAAATCTCATGAGCAAAAAAGATGGTCTAAGGAAGCGGAATCAGAATGGTCAAAGATTTTAAAAGAATTTTTAAATGTAAAATTAAACATTGAGCATGTACTTCCATTTTAAAAATCTAGCTCATATATATTAATAACTTTTCGCCCTATACAATAAAAATAGGGAAAGTAGCACTTTGCCCCCGTCTACTTTGTGAACTTAACAAATAGCCTCTTATACTATAAATCGGTCTTTTTACTCCTCCTATTTTGACCACTTTGGATTTGAGTTCTTCCATTCCATCTATCATCCTCGTGATGTTAATTGGTGTGCATTCAGTACAACATGTTAGCTCCAATAGCTATGCATTAGTTTACTGTATATATAATTACATAGGATGAAATCGACGAATAAAACGTATGATTCTAAAACCTTTCGTATTTCACCATACTCTTCACGGTATCTCCCTAACCAACTCTTAGTGTCCTACCTCCGATATCTCTCTCCGTTGATGCGCAAATGTGTCCAGATTTAATGTCATGAAGACGTTAGTTGAAATCGAAGGACCCAAAATGCAAAGTGGTCAAAATGGGAAGAGGTAAAAAGAGCGATTTATAGTAACGGGAGCTATTTGTTAAGTTGACAAAGTGTAGAGAGCAAAGTGCTATTTTCGCATAAAAACTAACCCGACTCAGCCCGACTCAATTTAACCAAAAAATTAAATAGGCTTATAGCCAACATTTTAAAGCTAGCCCAATTTTTAATAACTAAAAAATCTTCAAACTATGCAAACTGCCAAATAGTTTACCCATAATATAATGAATAAATGGCTTAATAAACCTCCAACCCAATGAGCCCGCCCGCCCAACCCCGACCTGTGGCCCACCCAACCCGCCCTTTTGACAGTTCTAATAAAAATAATGTGGTCTATTTATGATATCACATTATCACGCAAGTCTACAAAGTGAGAGGAATGCAGGATATGGGACCTATGGTCCATTTGGCAGCATCTTTAATTTGTTGTGATAATGTGATATCATAATCAATGTTTAACTAGCGCGGCCAAACAGCACTTAACTATGGTTGGACAATAGGACCAATACCAATATCAGTGTTTTCAAAATTGTACCGGTGTATAAAATACGTGACTCTAGTGATATGTGATTCAAAGAATCGTCATTATATCGGCGTTATATCATATACCATTTTTATGAGTGATTTAAGATCTAATCAGTCGGACCGTCCTTACTGGTATGTTTTGAAAACACTGACTAATACCCGACTCGTTTAAAATAGATGTTCACGTTTATTTAGAACTGAAAATTCACTATTACACATTAAACCGGTATATGGATAGTTGGAACTTATTATCAATTTGAGACATAGCGGATATTCATGTATACCCAAAGAATCCAAAATTTTGTTCAATTAAATTTTATAAGTTATTTGCACCACTGTTGTAAATACACCAACATTGATCGTGCAACATTAATGTAGATTCTGCGATACGAGAAATAAGATTCTGCGAAACGCAACAACTACACTAAAAAACGAGACACTACAATGAAATCTAAGTAAGCGAATCAATAGTTTAGTAGTCTTGTTGCTCGACTCTAAATGAGAGTGGTTGAGTGAGAGCCGAGAGAGAGGCTCGTTGGAAGAAAAAAAAAATATTAATTTTGAGTCTATAATGATTTCTCTTTAATATGATTTTGTGCGCTAACATTTAAACCATAAATACATAAATACATATGAATTATGAATATTCATAATACTTATACGAAATTTGCATATACTCAATACATTATTTTTTCGTTCACAAATCTCGTCCCATTTAGATATTACAGGTATTCATACATGTCAAAATACGAGTATAAATACACCACAATACCAACTATCCTTTACCCACCCCCAAATCAACCCGTTTGTTCTTATTATATATCACTAATATTACATTTGAAATAATAATAATAATAATAATAATAATTGAGATATGGTATCTCTTATCCAGGGATTTCTAACTCGTTTGTTTATTGAGCTTTTAGCAGTCAGGGATGCTTGCGTTTGTGCCGAGATATGGGTTGGTCAGAGGTGGACATTGAAGGTGATGCCACAGAAGTAAGATGAGTAGTCTTCAGTCGTCTATTCCTAGCTCGGGAGGGTGGTTCCCTGATAGCCGATATCTGTCATCTTCTGGATTCTCAACCCTTCACCAGACTTCTTACGGTTCGCCGTCAAGGTAACATGACAGCCCACTATGTGGCTCGTCATGCGCTTCGTTGCCTCCCAAGTCGGAGTACGGTAAACCTCACGTCTTGGGTGTGCACTTAATTTTCGGAATGTATGGTTATCTCCAGCGCTCCTGCGGGAGTTATCTAATGGCAAAATAATAATAATAATAATAATTACTATATAAATTTATAATTTTCAAGATTTTGTTTTGGGCTCAAAATTTGCAAAGAACAATTTTATTTATTCACATTACTCTTTCGGAAGTACTAAAAAAAAATCATAGATAAAGATCATACAGATAGCTAGAATCGAGCAAATATCACTCCAACGTTGAAATCAACTCATTAGTTTTTTTTTTGAAAGGAAAAAAAATATTATTAATATATTATGTGTATAATTTATATGAATTATTTGATTATAAATTAGTGATATAGTTATTACTCTTGTAATCATAGATTGTACAATATCCACAATCCTGATCTAACAGTAAGAACTAAAAAGTGTTGTATTATGTATATGCTCAACAAAGTCTTATGTTCAAATTGAGTAACTCTCGTGGACATTCGGTACGTCAATGGTTTAAGTCAAAACTAAGTCAGTCAAGTAATCGATTAAAATTTTGAAGAAAAAAATCTACAAACATAATTTTTAACCAATTTTCTTCATAACCTATTCATATTTATAGCTATTTTGACTTTAATCAATCTTAAACGACCAACTTCAGTCAATTGATGGTTGAGCTGAACAGGGGCGGATCTGGGGGTGGGGTTCCCTGGGCCGCGGCCCACCCCACTTTCGAATTTAGAGCTACTAAACTATATGTATTTTAATGTATATAAATGAATTGGCTCAGTGATTTTTCAGATTTAGCCCAATTTATTATAATTTGACGAAATGGCTAGTGTCATGATCCATCCTGGATCTGCCAGTGGAGCTGAAACTATTTTTATAAATTAACCAACTAATTGTGACTCAAATTTTTTTTTTTTTTAACTTAGATAGCTCCGAGAGGAGAATCAAGGTAGTAAGCAGTAAATTAACTACAATCTACCCAGGTTGTGAGGACTACCGGCAACACCCCTGGGAGATATCTAAGAGCCTACGTGCCACAGAATGGGCGGCCCTGTTTGCTGAACGGCGGACCGAGAGCAGCTCAAAGCTTGGACTTGATGCCAGAAGACGGGAGACCTCTTGGACAATGATCCCACCTTAGGTCGCACACTTTCTTGATCACGCACGGTCTTTGAAGCCATCTCCGCATCGCCTTCTATGTAACATCCCAGTTCTGATTAATCGGGTTGATCTGAATAGTTGGTCGTTCCTTGTTGATTAAAGCTAGGTAGAATTTACGTCGAATTTAAATTATTTATTTTCTCTAATTTATTTTACCCCAATTAATGAGAATCAGACCTTTCGAGTTAGGAAGTTTCGAGTTAACCGTCAAGTCGAGGTCCCGAACCAATTGGTCGAACCAATTTGATCCGACCCAAGCTTGGGTCAGCTGCCCATTAAATTGGCCAAGTGGGAGAGATGGGCTCAGCCCGTTTCTTGCTGTAAATGGGAGAAAGAGGGCTGGTCGGGTTAATCAAATGGGAAGGGAATTTGGGTTTCGGCTTGGTCATTAAGGAAGAAAGAGAAAGTGATGGGCCACCCTTAGGGGTGCTGACGAGCCGAGTCGAGCCGAGCTTTGCCCAGCTCGAGCTCGGCTCGTGAGGTTTGAATGCTGGCTCGAGCTCGGCTCGAGCTCGTGTCGAGCTTTCACACTCGAGCTCGAGCTCGGCTCGACCAAAGTTTTCTTGGCTCGAGCTCGGCTCGACTCGGCTCGAAGCTAGCTCGTTAACGAGCCTACACGAGCTCGAGCTCGTTAAGGCTCGTTAGCAAGTCTAAACGAGCCCGAGCTTGAGTAGAGCTCGAGCTCGAGCTTAACGAGCCTACACGAGCTCGAGCTCGAGCTCGAGCTCGTGTAGGCTCGTTAAGCTCGGATCGAGGTCGTTTGCCAAAATCGAGCCAAAAATCGAACCATTTCATTAGCCAAAATCGAGCCATTTCACGAGCTACGAAATCGAGCTAGCTCGCGAGCTCCAAAATCGAGCTAGCTCGCGAGCTACTTAATCGAGCCAGCTCACGAGCCATTCTCGAGCTGCTCGACGAGCCGTGTAACGAGCCAGTCGCGAGCTGCATCGTTCGAGCAACCGATACCGAGCTGGATCGCGAGCCAGCCGAGCCGAGCAGGCATGAGCTCGAGCTCGGCTCGTTTATAAACGAGCCGGCTCGCGAGCCAGCTCGGTTCATTTCGAGCCGAGTCAACGATCGAGCTTTTTCCAAGCCGAACACCGAGCCGAACACGACAGCTTGGTTCGTCAACAAGCCCTAGCCACCCTGGGTCGGGTCAGCCCAGTAGGCGATATGATACACCCAGAAAGGAAGGTCAACGCCTCTGACGAGGATTGACCAGGCGACTGTCTAGAAGACCTGAAAAGCAGGCCCAGGAAGCAATCAGCATGTCAAGCGAAGGTTGACCAGCTAGGTGCCTTGAAGGCCGCTCTGGATGGGCCCAGTCGCGGCCCAGGAAGGGCCCTGAGGCGACGTTATGCGCTTACCATTTGGGAACCCTAGAAGGACACGTGGAGCAATCCTGAAGGTTTCGTCTTCACCAAGCGACGGTTAGGATTCGGTGACACGTGGCGAGACTTGCTGGGCGCCGTACCATTGTCCAACGGTCTTGGCAGACCTGCCAGACTATAAATGCAGAAGGATTGGACAGACTGACGACATGACCAAATTCTGGGAGCAATCCCTAGGTACACTCTGTTACATCATCATCCCTTTCATTCCTCACCCTCCGTTCTGATTACTACCCTCACTCTCTTATTGCGAGGCGATTCGGAGTCACTCAGGCGACCGGGTCGGCTCCCTCATTGTTCCAGGCGACAAGAGCGGAACAATTGGCGCGCCAGGAAGGGGACTAATCAAGAACTGAAGAAACTGAGCAATGGAGCATGGGAATATGGGGAGAATGATAAGAGGAGAAGCATCGAACGTAAGGCCCGAAGGAGAGATGGAGGAAACACCATTGAAATACGTGAATCCTGGAGCCCAAAACATACCACTCGAGGGAAGAAACTTGAGAAATGATTTGGAGGAAGGGGTGCCTAGGGACACAGACACCGACTCCTCATATATCCCTCGTGACACCAGAGGAAAGGGTGTGGTACAGGAAGAAGCACCGAACTCAGAGGCATACAAAGTCCTCGAACAGCGTTTTCAGGTGCTGGAAAAGCAGAATTTGGAGCTTACTCAATTGTTAAAAACGGTTATCGCTCAGCAGGCGCAGGCGCCCAAAGCTCAGCACGTCCAGGCCCCGGGCAATGACACCCACGCGGAAATGCTACGGGCATTTCGACCGCTAGTCGAAACCGGAGCCAAACAAAGGGTCATTCGGCAACCTCTGGCAAGGGCCATCTTCGCCGAAACACTACCAATTGGCTTGGTCCCACCAAACATGGAGAAATATTTGGGATTGGGCGATCCTGAAGAGCATCTACAAAACTTTCAAATCGCCATGCAAATGCAGGGCGCCAGCGATGCAGCGTTTTGCAGAGCATACCCGGCCACTTTAGGAGGGGCAGCAAGAGAATGGTACATGAGCTTGCCAGAAGGAATCATTCACACATGGGATGAGTTTGCCAGGGTTTTTTTGATGAAGTATGAGAGTAGGCGACACCGAAAGGTCCCAATACAGGTTCTAGTTAACTTGCGACAGTGGCCGGAGGAGTCGTTAAAAGATTTCTTTGAGAGATGGATCAGCACGGTACAGTCCGTTAAAGACTGACTTTAGACATTGCTACTGCAAGTATGATCAGGCGACGCACAATAGCGACTGAAGAGGCGTTAGTAAAGAAAAAACCTACTACTCTGTCCAATTGAAGCCAGAATAAATAATATCATTCTCATTGAGGAGCAGTTAGCGGAAATTGGAGGGGACGACAGCCGAAAAGGACGAAAGGACGGACAGGCGGATGCGTCACGTGACGGCACTGACAGGCGAGGACGGCGGCAGAGAACGGAGCGATCTCCTGAAAGAAGGGAATATCGGGACGACAAGAAAAACAATGATAGACACGCGTATCAGGAAGACAGAAGAGAATACACTCCGCTCAACCGATCCCGGAAAGAGGTATTCTTGTACATGCAGCACAAGGATCACCACATTCAGTGGCCCGAACCACTGCGAGGCGACCCTGAGCAGCGTAACCCCCGGAAGTTTTGCAACTTTCATGATTCGCACGGTCACACCACAGAGGAGTGTCGGCAACTTAAAAATGAAATTGAGCGATGGATTAAGGAGGGTCGCATAAAAGACTTTATTCTCCAGACCAAGCGAAAAGAAAGGAGTGCAAGTGATAAAGAAGTTAGCCCAGTCCCAGGCGACCAACCTAGGAAAACAGTTTTCGCCCGATTGCAAGAGCCGCAGGGCGATGCGACCAAAAAGGCAAATGATATGGAGGAAGTCACGAAAGTCTATCATACTATTTTCGGAGGCGAAAGTTGTCCAACAAAAAAGCAGTCAAGCGATTGTAAAGAGGTGTTGATCATAAACAATGAGGCGCGACGGTCTCCCATCATGTTTACGGAGGATGACATAATTAAAAGTAGAGGGCCTAGCCTGGAGGCAATGGTGATTCAGATTGTAACGCTCCGGAGTAGAGTGGAGCGAGTAATGGTGGATGAAGGAAGCTCAGCTGATATCCTGTTCTGGGAACTTTTCCAGCAGATGAAACTCCCCATTTCAAGCCTGAGACCGACAAAGACAACTATTACAGGTTTTTCTGGCCACCAGGTGCCCATTAAAGGAATCATTACCTTACAAGTCATGATAGGCGATGAGCAGATCAAGGCGGTGCAATCCATAGATTTCCATGTGCTGGATTGTCGATCCTCGTACAATATAATTTTGGGGCGACCGGCGCTCGCTGCTTTCCGGGCTATCTCTTCACCAGTATATCAGGTGCTGAAGTTCGTCACCAAGGACGGCGTCGGAGTCGCTTGGGGACACCCGGAGGTGGCTAGGCGATGCTATCGGGCAGCGACGAAAGGAGCATGTTACAAAATCGACCTGGAGGTGGGAACGGAGAATAGAGAAAGAATACAGTCAGCAGAATCTGACGTCCCTGTAGCTTTGTGGAAGGCGATGAAGAGAAAACAGTGAGGCTGTCGACTTACCTAAGCCAAGAGGCCAAGCAGGCGATGATGACACTAATCAGGCAATATTCGCATCTATTTGCATGGCATCCCAGCGACATGCCTGGGATAGATCCAGCGATTGTGAAGCATTGCCTATCCATCGACAAAAGCTGCCGCCCTGTACAACAGAAGAGAAGAAATATCTGCCGAGAGCGACAGCTAGTCGTTACAAAAGAGATAGACAAATTAATGGAGGCAGGTTTTATCAAGGAGGTTCAATACCCAGAATGGCTGTCAAATGTGGTCTTGGTTAAAAAATCATCGGGGGCATGGCGGATGTGTGTCGACTTCACAAATCTAAACGATGCCTGTCCAAAAGACGCATATCCACTCCCGAACATTGAGCAGTTGGTCGACGCCACAGCAAATAACGAAGTATTGTCTTTTCTCGATATGTTCTCGGGTATCACCAGATACCACTCAACGAAGAGGATCAGGAGAAAACGGCGTTCATGACTCCTATGGCGAACTATTGCTATAAGGTTATGCCTTTCGGCCTCAAAAATGCAGGAGCAACTTACCAAAGGATGATAGACATGGTCTTCACTAAGCAACGAGGACGTAACCTGGAAGCATATGTGGACGATCTTCTGGTAAAGAGTAAGAAGAGCGACGATCATCTAGGCGACTTAAAAGAAACGTTTGAAACGTTACAACGCTTCGCGTTACGATTAAACCCACAAAAGTGTGTTTTTGGAGCTACATCAGGCAAATTCCTAGGGTACTTGGTCACTCGACGGGGAATAGAGGCGAATCCAGCACAATTGGAGGCCATCTCCGCCATGGCACCACCCAAAACGGTTAAAGAAGTACAAGTTCTAGCCGGAAGAATAACGACTATTAATCGGTTCATTCCAAAGGCGGCAGAGCGATGCGCTCCGTTTTTCTCTATTTTGAAAAACGCGTCAAAATTCGCCTGGAGTGACAGGTGTGATAAGGCATTTGAGGAGCTCAAGCAATTCTTAGTCACTCCTCCGGTGCTGGCCTCACCCAAGGAGGGCGATGAGTTATTCATGTACATTGCGATATCACCAACAATGGTAAGTGCGGTGTTAGTGCGACGGGAGGAACGAAGCGACCAGCCCATTTTTTACACGAGTAAAACGTTGGTCGACGCTGAAACTCGGTATCCTGCCATCGAGAAGATGGCCTATGCTGTGGTATGCGCGGCAAGAAAGCTCCGACCATACTTTCAGGCTCATACCATAACAGTATTAACCAACCTGCCAATACAAAATGCTTTGCGGACAATGAGCGTGGCGGGGCGACTTGCAAAATGGGCTATTGAGCTCAGCGAATATGACATCCGGTACAAACCAAGAACAACAATCAAAGCCCAGGTTCTCGCTGATTTTATAGTAGAAGGGGCAGTGCAGGAAGAAAAAGGAGAGAGCCAAACTTGGACACTCTTTACGGATGGTGCCTCCAGTAAAAATGGTTCGGGAGCCGGCATAGTACTAAAAAGCCCGGAAGGAGCTATCCATGAAGTCGCCCTGCGCTTCGCGTCGCCTAGAACCAACAACGCTGCCGAATATGGGGCGATGGAGGCAGGACTCAGGATTGCAAGAAGTATGGGGGTCAAATATGTGAAAATTTTTTCCGATTCAGCAGTGGTGGTCAACCAGTTAAATGGGAGTTTGAAATTAAAGAGGAGTCATTAATGCCATACTTCGATGAGATAAAGCTAGCCCTGGCAGATTTTACTAGAGTAGACATCTTGCAAATCGCCCGGGAAGAGAATTGCCACGCTGACGCGCTATTAAAGCTAGCCACGGCGGTTGATTTTGAAGAGGCAAGAATGGTGACGGTGGAGAAAGAGGTGAAGCTAAACACATGCTTTCAGATTGACGGGTCTCAGGACGATGAAGGCACACAAGACGATTGGCGCACTCCCATTATTAAGTTTCTAAAAGATGGAACAGTCCCGGAGGATCAGGCGATGGCTACAAAAGCAAGGAGGCGAGCCAGCAGATGTACTTTAATTGGCGACGATCTGTACAGAAAAGTCCGCCGCAGGTCCTTATTTAAGATGCCTCGGACCAGTGGACGCTGATTATAGCCTCCGAGAAGTACACCTAGGAGTCTGTGGGACACACTTAGGCTCTAAAAGTCTGGAGAAGAATCTATTATACCAAGGTTATTACTGGCCGACGATGCGACGAGAGGCGACGGAGTTGGTTAAAAAATGTCACAAGTGTCAAGAATATGCCGATTTTCATAAATTGCCTTCCACCGCTTTGCAGGCGATTGTTAGCCCGTGGCCTTTCGCTCAGTGGGGAATGGATATTTTGGGACCTTTTCCTGAAGCCCCTGGGAAGCGGAAGTACTTGATTGTAGCCATAGACTACTTTACAAAATGGATTGAGGCTGAGGCGACGGCCAGCATCACCGCTAAGCAGATTGAGAAGTTCACATTCAAACATATCATCTCACGATTCAGCATTCCTCACAGCATTATATGTGACCATGGCACCCAATTTGATTGCCAGAGCTTTCAAGCGTACTGCCAAGAATACAAAATCCTCCTACGATTCGCCTCGGTCGCTTACCCACAAGCCAACGGGCAAGCTGAAGCAGCAAACAAACTTATATTGCGGGGATTTAAAGCGACGGATCGAAGGCAAGAAAGGCACGTGGGTGGAGGAGCTCGATCATGTGCTGTGGGCACATAGAACGATTTACAAGACATCAACAGGCGAGTCGCCTTACACATTGACCTATGGATCAGAAGCGGTCCTTCCGGTGGAAATAACAATACCTTCCGTCCGTTTGGATAGCTACAACCCAGAGGACAATGAGCAAAACCTTGTCCATAATCTCGATATGGTAGAAGAGAAGCGCGAGGTCGCCCAGATGAGGTTAATAGCGGAAAAGGAGATGCTAGCCAGGCGATACAATAAAAAGTTAAGGCCACATCACATCAAATTGGGTGATCTAGTACTATGAAAGATCTTTAGGCCATCAGAGGGAGCCGCGAAACTTGATCCTGGATGGGAAGGACCATTTCAAATCAAAAGGTCATAGGAGCAAACACTTTCAAGCTAGCCAGGCTGGACGGAACAAAGATCCCCCGGACCTGGAATGCGATGCACCTCCGCAAATACCATGAGTAGTCGCCGAGAAGCATGTATGGTTTTTTCATTTCCCTAATTAATGAAAGAAAAGCGTCTGATAGCTATATCGCTGGATGACTAATTTTATCATTTATATCTCACCACCGCCATCGATATTACCTAAAACTTATGAGTTAAGAAGTCGCTCAATCGCCACAAAATTCCCGTACGACGTGGATTCATCTCGCCTACGAGGCCTAAGTTTCAAATTTTGCTAAGGCTTAAAGGTAACGACATCGCCTAAATGGCATTATAGGAAGGCAAAACATCGCTCATTAGCAATCGCCAATCGCTAAGGCAAAAACTAAGGTGCCGCCTATGACGGCTGCAAACAATCGCGCTACGGGTTTCAAAACAATCGCTTACGAGCCTACTTTATAAGATCAGGGCGAAATAAAAGGCGCTTACCCAGTTCACGGCAGCTTGTCTTA
>JAVBHU010000791.1:0-15462 GCA_034768395.1 Linum lewisii | reverse complement strand
GGTGAAAAAAGGGAAAAATACTCTTTTACAGTTATAACTCACAGAAAAAAATCATCAATCCTCTCCCCCTTGCTGGGAAAATTTTTTAAAATTTTTTTTTTAAAATTTTTTTGCAAAAAAATTGCGTGTTTTTTAGCAAAAGGGAGAGGGGAAAGGTTAAATTTTTGAAACTTTACAAAGGGGGGGGAAAAAAGGGGAAAATGAAGGCAAAAAGAAGAAAAAAAAATTTTTAAAAGGGTAAAAAAAATTTTTCCCGAAAATAGGTTTTGAGGTGGTTTCTCTTTAAAATTTTTATTTTTTTTAGCCGTCCCCCCATTGGGGGATTTTGATGCTAAGCTTTTTATGCATTTTTTGGAAAAAAAATTTCCAGGGGAAGATTATAAAATTTTTTTAAAAATTTAAATTTTTAAAAAGGGTTTGGATTTTGGGGTTTTTTTTTTCTCGCTCTCTTCGAAAAAAATTTTTTTTTCCCCTTCTTTCTGTATGCCCCTTTGCTGGGGGGGGGTTATAGAGATAGAAACCGGGGCCCTGGAATGATTTTTAAAGTAGTTTTTTTTTGTGGGCCCTTTTTAAATGGGGGCCCCTTGTCCTAGTGAGGGGGGGGTTTTCTTTACGATTATGGCTACTTTATAAAGTTCCCAAAAAAAAGATGAAAAGTTTTTTTCGAGAATCAAAATTTATGCCCCTTTGGGTAGTCGGGAGGAGCATGGAAAGAAGGTTTTGTTATGTTAGTGGTTTTTGGGGGTTTTTCCCCAAACCTTTTCGCTGACTACCTGAAAAAACCCCCTTTTGTCTGCTTCCTTTTGAAATTTTAATTTTAAAATTTTTGTAAGGGGGAAAAAAAAACGGGGGGGTCAAAGGGGTTTTTTTTAGTTTGGGAAAGGCCCGTAGGGGTTTTTTTTTTTTCTGTTCTCTATTTGGGGGGTCCCTTTTTGGGAAAAAAACGGGGAAAAAAGAAGAAAAATGAGTTGGGGGGGCCCAAAAATGATGTTTAAGCAGAAAAAACCCCGTCAAATTTTTGGGGGGAATGATTTTTTGGGAAAAAGGAATGGGTTAATGAGGGGGGAAAGGAGAAAAAAACCCATCTTTGTGAAAAAAGAGGTTTCTATAAATTTTTTTTTTCAAAACGGGGGTTAAGATTTGTGTTATTGGGGGCGTTTTTTTTTATTTTTGTTGCAGGTAGCATGGAAAAAAAAAATTTTGGAAAAGGGGGAAAAAAGCTTTCTTTCAGTAAAGGGTTTTGGGAAATTTAAAAAACTTCATTGGAAAATGTTTGTTTAAAAAAATTCGTTTTTTTCAGTTAGTTTTGGTTGTTGCCGGGGATAGTTTGTTAGGGGGTTTTCAACCCCTTTTTGTCATTTATTATTTTTTGGGGCCCTTTAAAATTTTTTTTTATGGAAAAGTTTTTCTTTTAAGAAAGGGGAAAAAAATGAGTTGTCAAAAAAAGATGCGCTAACAAAAAAGGGAATTAAAAAAAAGGATCTCTCTTTTGGGAAAAAAGTAGAAATTTAAAATTTTCTTAAAATAAAAAACTTAAAAACCTTTAAAAAGGAGAAATTTTTTTGGGAAATTTTTGGGGTGGTTAATTTAAGGAAAGGAAGGAAAAAGCAAGTTACAGGTTTTAAATTTAGTGAATTTAAGCATTGTTTTTCCCTCTTGTTTCAGTGAGGCATTTTCTGTGTCAATCAGTTCTAGAGAAAACCTTGAGAAGAAAAGAGAAATTGAAAAAGGAAAAAGGGGAAATTAAAAAGGAAAAAGGGATATCAAAGGGAAAGACTTTCGGGAAAACCATTTTTAATGTCTTTTTTTAATTTTTACTTTGTGTTGTTATCATGAAAAAAGTTTATAAATTAGCTATGGAATTACTATTTTGGAAGATTTTTTGTGGCCCCATTACAGGTTAATCTTGCCAATTACTGTAAATGGGAAGTTAAAAAATTTTTTTAGTTACTGTCTCGTTGTTTTTTAAATTTTACTTCTGTTTCTTGTTATGGCCGGGGAGACAAAAGTTTGCAGACATAATGATAAAAAAAAGGGGGCCCCGAGGGTGTTTCAGTGCATGTAAGCTTAAGCCTTTTGGGGAAAGTCCCCGGGTTTTTGCAGCATGTGTGGTGAAAAATTCCAATTTTGATTCAAACTTTTTTTGTGAAAACCCCAAATGAAAAAGAAAAATGGTTGGGTGTTTTTTAGTGGGATTTTTGATATTTTAAGTTCTTGTTTTGTAAATCTCAAGGGGTTAGTATTTTGAAAAAGATTTGGGTTTAAAAAAGTAAACCAAATCATGCTTGCATTTCTAACTGTGTTTGCATTTTTCAGCTCGATTCGTACTGGTTGGTATTTTGTCATCCCGTGAAAATGTTTCCATACCCTGCTTCTCAGTCTTCACGATCAAACTTTTCCATGAGTTGAATCTCTTTTACGTTTCTTTGGGGAAGCATTTTGGAGTTCATTGTGTTTGGCACCCCTTTGATTTTTGAAAAAAGCAAATTCATTGCGGGTGAAAAGGAAAGGGGCCCCCAGTAGGCCCCTTCTGCTTGGTGCTTCGCCCCAGTTCTAACTAAAAAGCGTTTTTCCCCGTGATTCCCCTCTTCATGAACTTAAAACCATCTGAAGATGTGTTAGGCATTGTTCATTTTCGTCCTTATCTTGAGTTTTTCCTTGACTTAAACCCCCTTTCCATTTTTTTTTGTTTATGCAGTGAATCAATTCTAAAATTTCTATCCTGCAGCTTTTTCCCCCAAATTGCTGTCAAAGCTTTTGGGGGAAAAAAGGAAAAAATTTGCATTCCCCAATGATTGGAAGGGTCGGAAAACGGGAGAAAGTTGGTGAGGCCCGGTTGGAAGAGAAGAATCGGGTGGCCCGAGATTCTGAAGCAGGATGGTCCAACGTTGGGGGGAAAAAAAAATTCTGAAAAAAAAGAAAAATGTGTTGTCCAGCCCGTAAGTCGCAAAGCTGCACAATTGGTATGAGGGCAGTGCCAAAATAATAGGGGGGGGTTTCCAGGGAGTTTTCCCCGTTTTCCCAAAAAACCCAAAAAAAGACAGGTTACACATGGGGGGGTTTGGGAAATAACCCCACTACATCAGCATTCCCCCCCGCGTTGCCCCTTTGTGGTCCCCTGGATGCTTTGGTTCAAATGTGAAGTGTTTCTGAAAAAAAAGACGCAGAAACATTGTTGAGGAAAAAAAGGAGGGTTAAAAAAATTTTTTAAAGTAAGGGGCAGCATTGCTAGAGGAAGAACAAACCGGGGAAAATGTGTTTCAGAAAATCCCCTTGATAAGGGTGGAAGGTAGGGATTAAAAGGAGTTAAAAATTTAGTTTGTGGAGGCCCCAAAAGCAATTTGGGGGTCGTTTTGGGGACCAAGAAGGGAGAGATTTCTACCGATGTGTTGAAGTTGGGTTGGGGGGTGGTGTGTGCCCCAATTGGGAAAGCCCCAAGGGGGGGAGTTTTTCCCCGAGGTTGTATACCCCCGAGGGCTGCCTTTTAAAAAGGGGGGAAGTTAAAACCAACTCCCCAAAAATTTTTTTGGAAAGAAAAAGGGGGTGAGGAGATGTAAAAGGTTCCCCACAAGGGGAAAAGCCTGAGACCGATGTGGTGGGAACTGACCGACTCTTAAAAGTCCACCCGTTGTTGTGGACACTTCAGCAAAAGGGGGGCAAATTTTACTAACAAAGGCAAGTAGTTTTGTGCAAAAGCAGAGGGGTTAAAGGTTTCACCGTAAAAGGGCGTGTCCAATTAAAAATTTTTTGGAAAGAGAAGGGAACGCTTTGGTAGGGGGTTTGGGTGGACTCACCACAGCCCCCGGGCAACCCCCGATTCAACACAGCCGAAAGGTGGAGTGCAAAAACAAGGGCATCCCGACATCAATCACCAAAAAAAAGGGCAAGGGTGGAGCTGATCCACCCTGGTGCATCACCTACTTTGACGCAGCCCGCAGGGATGGAGCTGCCGCCCAGCCTGGGAATCCAGACTTCAACACCCCCCAGATTGTAGAGCCGAGCCCCCAGGATTTCAAACAACGGCTTCGGAAAGGGCAAGGGGGCCCAAATTGCAAACCAGGTCAAGGCTAAACTGTACACACTCAAGGTTGCAGTTTACTCATTGTAGCTTCGATGGAAGTGTCGGTCTACTTTTCGTTTTCGGTAATATCTAGTTCCAGAGTAATGAACGCTGGATCAATTGTTTTGTCAAGTAGTAGACATTTTGTCAAGTACAACGAATACTCTTTTATACCCTTGTTCTAGTGTTCCAATTTTTTCTAGACTGTAGAGCTAAGAAGACTGAAGCACTACGCCGGACGCCAGTATTATCTTTGTCGTATTTTTTAAAACTCGTAGTGTTATTTAGTATATTTTTGCTGGTATTGCCCATAAGTTCTGCACTTCTGTCATTTATAATTATTAAATGACTTGGAGATACCAAACAAGTTGTAGAGTACATATTAGGATCACCTGACACAAAAACATCAAATTTATAATGAATAACCTTTTGTTTACCATTCAATTGAATACATGTTACAACTCTTCCAAATTAAACTTGAGTATTAGAAAATTCCCAATCACAGATGTTGGCACCTAGACAATGTATGACAACATTGCGAAGCAAGTCTCTTAAAGCAGCTTGTCTGGTTTAAGGAATGATGAACAATCGGGATTGAGAGAAACCCACTTAGACGGTGGTGTGTCCAAGAGATATCTTCCGTGGTTCTAGTGTGGCGATTAGTAGAGCAATTTGATATACCAGTGCGTCCCAACTACATGAACCAACCTTGATATGTTGTGATAACTCCTCAAGTATCGGTAAATAGGAACTCTAAAGAGAAGGCACATTGTGGAGAATAACAATTATTCTCTTTCCTTGTAGTTATCTTCTATTTATTTAATTTAGGTAAATACAGTAGTTAGCAGCTGTTATGAATGGAAACCCTGCTTGCTCCCAGTCACTAGATAGTTTCTAATCCAAAATATGCCCCCATTTCCTCTAATTCTCCATTTTCATCTCCAGGGTCAGGTAGGGGGGATACACCTACAAACTACAAAAGAAAGTCGACCACAACCAAAATCTTAACTTAGTGAATCCCACTCACTAGCCTAGTTGGCCACATATGTGACATGCTCCATTGAATACCACATCATTAAGTATGAGATTAGTCCTCTCAGGCACCCTCTACTTACGATCTAACTTTTGGGGATGAAATTACCCAAGAGATTATAAAAACTATCGCTAATCTCATACTTAGTAATGTGATATTCAATAAAACCCACCACACCACACTTTTCCAAGTTTTGAGGATGACCCAAAGTCAAGACTCAAGACATGTTGAGCCATTTTCTAGAATCAACCAAACTATTAGCCATAATTGAATATCCAACCCGTTCCTCAGCCGCATCGAGTCGTGAACCTCAAATATCCCCAAACCCGGCCACATTTATTTGCAACAAAATACCATCAAAGTGCAACTGGTTAGTTATGCAAGAAGCCGATTCACCAGTGATGCATGGCTGAATAATCACAATAGTATCAAGTTATCTTGGAACATGGAAATTCTTAATAGTATATGCTTATTTTGAAATATGCAAAAAATCCTTCATCCTCTTTCATTTTTGGGAAATGAGCATTAAGCCAGTGATTTAGAGAGACCAGATAAAAGCCATTTGTTCCATGTTTTTTGAGGTCCTCCGTCCTGGGGGAAGAATATTAATCATACTAGATTAATACAATCACCTTTCTATTCTAAGGGATATTTCAGGTTTTTTGTTTATTTCTTTCTTATGTGATATTTAAGGTATGTGATACACCTAATTATTGGAGCTATTAATCCCCACTTAAATGACATTTTTGCAGTGTACTCATAATAATTGAGATTGTTTTATATGAGCTTCATTCACCATAATTCGTTTTACGTAATTTTGTACATTTTTAATGCGTTTTAGAATATCCACGACAATGAAGATTGAACCAAGTAAAACACAAGATAAACTATTTTCAATTCACAACATAAAAATCAAATGTTCTGCCATTCACAACACTTTGCTGTGTACACGTTTTGAAGTGCAACATCTAATCAAGGTTAGAGATTAATTTGACCAAGTAATTAACTGGACCATTGAATTGTAAAAGAAAAGGTAAAGACGTTGGATTAGTTTCTCTTCAATAATTTGATGATTTGTTTTGTTGTCATGTCACCACTTCTTAGACTTTCTTGTGGTTCAAATTTTTTCTGTTTTAGGGTTTCTGTTGAGTTTGATATCAGATTGTTGGTTGAATGTTTTTTATAGTATGTTGTAGATGGTTTTTGGTTGTTGAGTTGAAAAACTCAGTCTTTGTTCTACCAAAAAAAAAAAAAAAAAACTCAGTCTTAAACCCAATACTTATTGTCTTCCATGTTTTGCCTATTCTACACTTAGCTACATATTTTCTTAGTTGTTTTAGGAAGATATAAACCAAGAAAGACATTTCTCCCACCGTTGATCCTACATGTTGAATGTTGAATTCTTTTTAGTTGTTAGTTAGTTACCTGCATTCTTCTAGATTAATCAAATCCTCAACAAAAATGATTTGGCTGACTAATACACCAAAACTGAGTATTGTAGCTCGAGTAGACCCGTGAGAATACGTCCTGGTATCTCTCATGATTATTTGGTGTTGGGCCATAAAATCTCTTTATATGAGAGTTTACCCAGTTTTGACTATTTTACGTGTTTTGGTATCTTGACTCAATGTGGGTTCGTTTACGTCATTTAGCATGTGAGTTCAAACGTCAAAAGGGGAGATAGAACAGTTGATATGGAGGTTCATGACAAATCGAAAAGGTTGAATCAACTTCTAGCATGAAGGATCTAGAAGTGCGTCTAAAACACTCTAGAAGTGTGCACATGTAGGCTTCAGTTGTGTGTGTTTTAACCATATATAAAGTGTGATTCAGGCATTTAGAGGGATACTTGGACGAACAATAATGATAACTAGGATTCATAACACTTTTATCCCAACATGCTTTATGACTGATTTGTGCTTAATTCAGTCCCTTTTGGGGCCAATTACATTGATTTCGTGTTTATGACGATTGTGCTCGCTAGGGACCTTCACAGTCTAATTTATAGTGTTCTAGTTTTTGTGGTGAAATTAGATATTGAGCTGCAGAGAGGGTCATACAAGGAAGTTCCCGGGTTCGAGCGACGACCCGATCTGAGGTCCAAACGCTCCTGGTACGCTCATTCAAATGAAGCACGCGGCTATGTTTCAATGTTGTACCAGGCTTAAGAAGAGGCGCTGCTACTCTGTTGACCGAGAGCTCAACCTCCATTGACTGACACAGGAGCGTCACCAGTAGTGCGCCGACCGACACGTTCTTCGCCGAGCATCGAGCAACAATTGCATTGACGCGGCCGCGTCCACCTATAGTGCGCCCGACCGTCGCGTTCTTCGCCAAACGATTGCCGAAATTTCAACAGGCGCGCCGCGCCTCATAAGTTACGCGACCACGCCAATGATTTTGACAACACTATAAAGATTGTTGAAACTGAGTTTTTGGGGGAGCTCAATTTTTATTTTTCTCCAACACTCTCTTGACGAAGGAAACAAAGTTAAAGGGAAAATCCATCCATTCTAAGCCTCTCCTTCTTTAGGAGGCTAAGGAGACTCTCTATGATGTTCATCTTCAACAATCTAGGTGTTTCCTCCCCTCTACGGGTTGTAACTAGTTCCCATAGGGTTGGTTGGATGAACCCTAGGGATATGATGTTGGGAATTGGAATTTTGTAGCACAATTTTAAAAAATATGTACCGTCAGTAGCCAAATACGTAAAAATGTCCAGAAATAGCACAATCTGACTGGCAGACAGCGCTGCGCCAGCCAGATGGCGCTGCGCCACCCAGCCAGCGCAGCGCCACCCAGCTGACGCAGCGTTGTCTGCCAGTCAGAAAATATTACCGTCATAGTACCGTTAGGGTTTCCTCATTCCTACCCAGCGCTGCGCTAGCTAGGTGGCGCAGCGCTGGCTGGGACTGAAAAACCCTAAGTCGTCAATTTTTAGTATAAATACCCCCTCTATGATGCAGTTGAAGCCCTAAACTTAGAACTTGTAGTAGGCAGCCGTAACCAAGCTTAGAATATGTCGTTCTTCAACTATGGCTCTAGGTCTCGCAAGAGCAAGCGTAAGTGAACTTCGTTTGGGTGCTTTGTGCTTATCTTATTTATGCATTTAACGAATTCGTCTTGTATTCTAAGTACTGTTTTTCTGTGTGACAAATGAGAGGGGAAAAAAGGGAAACCGTGGAGGGGACTTGTTTTTTTATGGGAAAATTGGGGGAAATTTGGGTTTTAAAAAGGGGAAAAACGCGGTTTTTCCCGGGGGGGGAAAAAGGGCGGTAGTGACAGATACTGAGAGGGTAATGCACAAGTTGAAGAGCGGTGGAGGAGGACTTGTTCGTTTATGAGGCAAGTGTGGTGAACTGTGGTGTGATTAAGGGCGACTAGATCCGTTCGACCAAGTGATCTGGAACGCTATTTTGGCTGCCCTCGTGAGGAGAGAGGTAAAAAAGGGTCTGAATTTAATTATTTGCATTTTCGTAGTTCTCAAAACCCTCTACGTTTGCTTTATGATCTGTAGGAGAAGGGGTGTGGTTATTATGAAAAACTGAGGTGCGGGAGGCGTGGATGCTGCGAGTAAGGAGAAGGACCAAATCATTCGGGCGAAGGGACGAACACTGTTCGAGCGAATAGGGAGAAGGATGAAATCGTCGAGGAGAAGGACAACATTATTCGAGATCTGAGGGAAGAAATTTCATGGTTGCACGATTCAATCAATAGGTTGCTCAGGGAGGGCCTCCCCACCCCACCCGGACCTTGTCCTTACAATTGACATCCATGTTGGGCCTTGTGTGTTTGTTATTTCTGTTGTTGTTGTTGTTGTTGTTGTTGTTGTTGTTGTTGTTGTTGTTGTTGTTGTTGTTGTTGTTGTTGTTGATGTTGTTGTTGTTGTTGTCGTCGTTGTTGTTGTTGTCGTTGTTCGCGTCATTATACAAGTTAATAAAATGACTGGGTTGTAGTTGCAGCCTTTCTTCATTGTGTTGTCACATTTCATTTGTTGTTATGACATAGTTGCAGTCTTTCTCAGTTGAAGGATTGACTAATAAAAGTAACTTCATAGTACAACTACAAAAACATTAGGTTACATTGAAACTGAAACATGAAATTGACAACCACACATTTGAAATACAGATTAGCAAACACAAACTACCAAACCCATATACTAAAACATTTCATTCAACGAAAGATGGGAGTTCACGAAAGGTAGAACATCAGTCCAAAAGTCAGTCAGTTACAGATCATCAGCAGCAGCAGCAGTATTTTCATTCAACACAATATCCTGATCATCAGAAGAACACCAGGTTTGAACTACTGGTGTGACGATATAGTCGTCAAAGAAGGTGGGAAATGCACTTGAGGCCGCTGGAACTTGAACATCATCATCAGAACAAGAATCAGCTGCTGTCACACTTGGAAATTATGCTTCTGGCACTAAAGGTAGAAAATCAGTGCAAAACTCAGTTAGATACATATTATCAGCAGCAGCAGTAGCATTACTTTCATCACCCTAACAGGAGAAAACATGAATAAAAGAACAAGGAGCTTCATTACCTGTTGGCATTGGTGCTGGAATATGGACATCATTACAACCTTCAACAGAGCCAACTATCCTCCAGGGGAGTTGATCCTTGCATTTGTGGTTTCTTCTCTTTGTTCAGGATTTCACACAAACGTAATCTGACTCGGTTCCCGACAAAGAATATTCATGCATAACCCAACCAGAAGAACCCTAGCAGCAGTAGTAGATTTAGTTGAAGTACAAGTACTACTCCCTCCGGCTCTCAGCTTTGATTTGTTCACTTTGAAAGACAATGTCTTCTTTATTCCAATGACCTTCTTCTTAGCATCATCCATGAACTCCTCTCCGGCAGTGTTTCCACGCCATTCCCCACATGCGAAAGTCCTCGAAACTCTCTTGGTGCTGGCCTTCTTAAGCTTAGTGAAGGCGAACAACCTTCCATTTGCAGCCGATCGAGGAAATATCTCCCAGGGAACTTGTCGCCATAGAGGTCGCAATCGTAGATCACACCCGGAGGCAGAGGCTCCCTTTGACTTTGTTGATCAGGTAATAACCGAGGAGCTCTTGTTTGGGTAGGGTTAAATCGAAAACCCACTGGTAACTGCATAATCAGAGAGAGCAACAAACACAAAACAAGCGAAAACGAAGATATACGAGCTTGCATCTAAGTGGTAGCTGTTGACTTAATAAGGAGCTCCATCTTTTATCACGTGTATTGTCAAATCAGAGCTTGCATCAATTATACCTATCTAAGTGGTAGCTGTTGACTTAATAAGGAGCTCCATCTTTTATCACGTGTATTGTCAAATCAGAGCTTGCATCAATTATACCTATCTAAGTGGTAGCTGTTGACTTAATAAGGACCCCCATGAAAAATACAAAATATACTGATAAATGAAAAATACAATGAAGTACTCTGAAATACAAAATACAATGAAATATACTGATAAGATGAAAAATACAATGAAAAATAAAATGAAACAAACATCTACTACTCACGACCCCTCCCATCACGACCCCTCCCATCACGACCCCTCCCATCCCGACCCCACCCTCTCGACCCCTACCCTCTCGACCCCTACGCCGACCCTGTCCCCTCCAATGTGCCCCCAGCTCATGGCCTCCAGTAGCGCACATCCTCTGCGTAGGCTCTCGCCTCAGTCCATATCGATGCTGCCCGTCGGCGGGGGAGTATCATCATCATCGAAAGATCCCTCATATGTCACTACGGGTGGTGTGACATACTGAGACCCGGATGGACCATCGTACGATGAGGAAGGATCCCACTGAGACCCGGATGAGGGGCGTAAGATGTATAGCCTCCAGTGGGGACTGTAGGAGTGGGGTATGGCTGGGTCGGGTCCGGATGCTGTGTGTAAGCCTCCGGCTGGGTGTAGTCCTGACTCCCCATGTAATCGAAAGTGGCGTCGCCTGTAGTGTCGAATGGATAGTGCTCAGCGTATCGGGTCTGCTGGTGATGTGGATCCCACTGAGGCAATGTCGGTTCCACAATCGCGGGACAGGGGGGACATCTACATGCTGTCGGACTCTACGTGTAGAAGGAATCCTGGGGCTGGCGGGTCAGGCATGGGTAGTCAGCATGTCGTGGATGGGTGGCCTGCCGGGGTGCCCTCCTAGACTCAGACGTCCTATGGATCCCGCCTGAAGCATGCATCATTGACCTCAGTGTAGCATGCATCTCCTGCTGCTCCTGAGGCGTGATATGTGACTGGCCAGAAGTCACGTATAGCCTCTCCATGCCATCAAGCTACAACACATAATTAGAATGGTTAAACATGTAACTAGAAGTAGTTGTAATAATTATGACAGAACCTACGTACCAAAGATGGTCCACGGCTCCTCGGCGAGAAACTGTACGTCTAGTGATGCCATGATACCACTGGTTGATCTCGTCGTGGAAGTGGGTATGACTCCCTCTCCTCGCTCCGCAGCCACGGGCCTGAGGCGATGTGGTCAAGACGAGTGTCCCACAGGTCTCGATATCCAGCAAATCTAGCTACCACATCAGTACGATGCCATCCACGCTGTGTCAGCTCCCGGTTACTGATGACCTCACCTACTGGCTGATCCCATGTAGGGACAGGCTGGTCCATCCCCAAAATGACGCAACACTCTATCAGGCCTATGCCACATAGCGCTGAAGAAGCATATAAGCGGTGCGACGACGCGATGGATGGGAAAGTCCCTGGACTGTAATGCTCACGGTCCGCCGAGTAGGGACACCACTATATGAAACAAAGTGGAAAGTTACCCAAATACGAAACCTAAACTGTAAGGAAAAAAACATGATCTTGTTAGAATACAATACCACGAATGGAGTCCCCTCATCAAACAGCTGGCGGTACCCCCCAACAAGGATGTATCTGGTCTTGGTGTGATACCATTCGGACCAGCTAAAAAAATGCAGAATGAACCACGTCATTCATACAACTCGATCAGATGGCATAAACTATGAAAATGGAAGAAGAAGTCGTAGCCCGAACCTAGTCATACGTGGAATGGGGAGTGCGTCGGTGCAATATGTCGACTCTTGTGGACTCGACGCGCAATGGACGTAAATCTCTCCAGGGCCCACGCCTGAACCAGTGCCGTCCAACCTCCAATGTCACCTACGTGGTCGCGGGACGGGTTGCTCTCTATGCGGAAAGCACACCGGCCAAGCTCCCTATATAGCCATGAAAGTGCGGCAGCCCCCCAAGCGTAGTCGCCTACCTGGCTCATGTCCTCAAGCGTGGAAGGAAGAAGAGTGAGGCGTGTGATCCTGACCGATCAGCAAAGATGCAGCTGCCGAAGAAGTCCAGAATGTATGCTCGACAGTGCTGCTCGATAGTCTCCTGATCGGCGTCATCCTGATGGTGCCAAAGTGGTTACGCAACCACGTCATCTTCACTCTGCCAGCAGAAAGGTCACGGTAGATGGTTTCTTCCCAATAAGGCGCTCAACGTAAAGCTGCAGATCAGAATCCACAGTTGGAATGCGCCTCTTCCGACTCCACAAGCCACACCATCGATGCTCAGACCAGTGAGAAAGTGCACGTCCTCGAGTGTTATGGATGCCTCACCGTGGTACAAGTGAAAAGTGCTCGTCTCGGACGCCATCCTCTTCGACCAATGCGGTGATCAGCTCAGAATCAGGGGTAAAATCCAGGCAGGCACGCAACTGATCTAGACCTATGGGGCAAGGTATGTCTCGAACCTAGGATCGTACTTCACGATCTTCTTCGAGTGGTGACACTTAAGCGTCATATGTGGGTCCTAATAGTTGGGGGAAGAAGATGTAACAAAATTAATAACTAGTACTCAATTTCTGAGTGCAACCCTAAACATTTAAATGTAATTAACATTCAAATATAATTAACATTCAAATATACTAACATTTACATATAACAAACATTTATACATAACTAACATTTCAAATTGAAGTAACATTTCAATTATTACTATATAGTAATATGAATTAGGACTTACATTATTTGTAATTACTATTATTGTTACTTTTTAACTTTTTTAACGTAACTAATATTCTTTACTAATATTCGGAACTAATATTCGTTACTAATTACTATTATTAGTAAATTTCTAAGGTACATAATGTTCGCTACTAATTAGTATTAGTAGTCAACTAGTAGTTAATTTGTATTTGAAACCTAATATTACAATATAATATTCAAGTTTGCTCCTAATTTGTATTTGATCCTAATAGTACAATATAATATTATACTAATTAATACTAATTAATGTTCGCTCAAATTTGATCATAATATTACAATATAAGTAGTTAAATTATGAATATTATTAAAATAAATGCAACATTCAAACATAAATACCTTGTAAAAATAAATAACATTTCAAATGTACCAACCTCAGCTTCAAAAATTCCCGCCGCTCGATGTCGGTCAGCATCACCCCTAAAATCGACGGGTCCTCGGGACTACCACTTCGTACCCCAACCGGCACCTCTCCAAACATGTAATCCATCTACAATTTCATATCCACAAGCAATGTTAAATACATATAAAATCGTAAAACACAATTTAATTACCATATAATTTATATCATGATACCTTTTGAGGGAGGGTTCAGGCCTTCTTCAAACGAAATTTCCTTAGAGAGGATGTGAGGAGGTGGAAAGTATGAGAGGAGGTGTGAAGATGAAAGTATGAGAGGAGGTGAGATGGTATGTGGGGGTAGGGGGTATTTATACCAAAAAAAAAAAAACGGTAATATTGATCCCAGTAGCGCTGCGCCACCCAGTCAGCGCAGCGCTGCCTGGGATCAATACTGCCGTTACTTAACGGCTATAAAACTAACGGTAACATTCCAGGTGGCGCAGCGCTCCAACGTACAATTATCTGAAGGCAGCCCCAGCGCTGCGCTGGCTGGGTGGGCCCGCGCCATCTGGCTGGCGCAGCGCTGGCTGCCAGTCAGATTGTGCTATTTTTGGACATTTTTACGTATTTGGCTACTGACGGTACATATTTTTTAAAATTGTGCTACAAAAATTCCAATTCCCTATGATGTTTATGATTGAATTCCTTGGTGTGTAAGATGATTAGAGCCTTGATTTTTGCAATTCCTCTTGATTTCATGTTCTTTTCCTTTGAAATGTTTCTTTTGGAGATTTGTGGTTGATTGATCCTTTTGACCTTATTTGATTCTTGGTTGTCTATGTTGCTTGATTGCCAATTTGAGATGGTAGTAGAATAAGGTGAGTATGTAATATTTCTTGTTTACGTGTGGCACTCGAGAGAGGGATATATTCGAGCCCATTTCGAGTGATTTTTCATTCAGACCCTTTTTTTGAAAAACTTGTCATTCGTGAGTGAATTGGTTGTTGGTCGTTAGATCACTTGACCCTTGCCCCTGCATGGTTCTAGGGACTTGTAGGATTCCTTTGAACATGTTTGTTAACTTGCCATTGGTTGATTTGAGTTGTATTTCAAGGTTTCATGATCTTTTACCCGGTTTTCTTGTTTAAGTGTCCTAGAACCTAGGTAGATCCCAACCAATATACTCTAAATTTTCTCTCTTGCTCACTTCCTTTGACTTAACTGTGTTGTGTGATTGCATTTAATCGATTTCCAACCCTTCCCCGCTCTTTGAGACAATTGACCTCGGTTGACTTGCATTGACTTTTTAGTTGACTTTGTGTGTGTTGATGAGTTTCAGCTTGTATTGATTGGGGAACAACACCACGATCAAATTCCCCATATCCCTCTACCCTAATTGGAGTTTCCTCACATCGAGGGACCCTTGGAAAACCGACCCTAGCATCCATTAGTATCGTTGCATCGAATTCCCCTTCAGGGATTTGAGGTCAATGAAAATAACACTTTTTAGGCGATATTTGAAGAGGATTTTAGAATTTGGGTGAAGAAAACGCATTTTCATGTTGGATTGATCAAAATTGAGGATCATGAGTTGAAACTACAAGAGTTTTTTTGGAGGATTATGTTTTCAACCCTCAACTACTCTTGTAAACACTAGTTTTTATGGATTATTGCATGACTTTGTATTCTCTTTCAAGATTTTAAGTAGCTGAACCTTTGTGCTTATTTATATGAACCCTAGGTGTTTTAGAAGTATGAAGATTTGGGTTTAGAAATTTTTTGATATTTTTGTTTAGTTTTTTTTTTCTTAAAGGTTTTTTTTTTTGATTAATTAGTTTGAAATTGGTTTAAAAGTTTAGGTTTGATTTGAATTTTTTTTGATGTAGGGAAGAAATTGGGTTAACCGGGTTTAATTTAATTCTTGTCTCTTTCCAATTTTTCATTTTAATTTTTTTTTTTTTTTTGATGAATGATAAGATTCCAAAAAAAAAGGGGGAACCCAA
>JAVBHU010000790.1:0-15469 GCA_034768395.1 Linum lewisii | reverse complement strand
GCATTTCGATGCTGCGACATCGAGAGAAACGAACAAGAAGTTGAGTGATGTTTTTTTTTGTTACAAGAAAACTAAAAAACCAGAGAGGAGGGGAAACCCAAGTTAGCTCGATCCTCGACGTTTTTCGATGCCCTTTGATGTCCTCTTGAATCAGATGTTCATGCGACCAAGACTTCTCCCCCAGAATTTTGAATGACCAAGCCATTTCGTCCGCAACAACATTACCTTTGATGTGACCGGCTCACCGCCCCGGGCCACAAAGGTACACTTAACCCCGCCAGGGTCCCCTGTAGAAGGCAGCACTCCAGGCCGTACAAAAAACGCCTAGCATTGAGGGTGACTATTACAAGCTCTCAAGCCTAGGAATGAAGTAGGAACAAGCTCAGGTCTCCCCCAACGGAAAGGAAGGCACCCCGAGAGGGAAAGGGGAATTCCAGGCCATGTTACTGGCCGGAGAACCTAAGTCCTAGGCCAAGCATGAGTCTCAGCCCTTCCCAACCTCTCTTCCATGATCCCTCAAGTCAAAACACCGTCAAAGCCATCTGGAGAGAGTTCTGGCAGACAGAAGACCAGAAGATTCGAGAATATGTGGCCAAGACAGGATGGCTTCCGAAGGACACTGCCCGGCCCGGGGATACGGCCCCCCGCCCTGCCCGGCTAACTCTACTCCACACTCAGAATCTGGCGGACAATTGATGCCAGTAGATTCAGGGGTCAAAAGACTTGAAGGGACCTCACTTGTCCGAGGAAATATCAAGCATAAGGCCAGAAAAGCCGGCATCACCAAAACCTAGCACCGGGTCCGGAGAGTTGATGCCGACCCGGTCACCAACATGAAGGACGCCACCCGACCGCCGGGTCACCGGAACCCGCGGTAATTACCGAAATGCCACCGCACGGGTTCGGGCACTTTTCCTACCGCGTCCGGAGTACAGCCCGGGGTCCGGAGGTTTTTCTAGTCCCACCCGGACAAGGACACCCGGTGTGCCCTAATCCACCCCGGTTCAGGGTTTTGCTCGATTTTGCCCGGGTTTTTGGAGTTTTTTATTTCGGACAACTTAGTTATTTTTAATATTTTTCCTCGGCCATTTTTTAGGAATATTTTAGTTTTTCCTTATTAGAGTTGGAACCGGCCTTGGCCACCCTTGATCTAAAAATTAGAGGTCTCGGCCACCTTTGTAAGACACTTTGGGAAGATAATTGTAATTTTGAACTTGTCTTTTTCCTTCAAGTCTTTGCTCGTTGTTGCTTAGCTTAAGGTTTGGTTAAATCATAAAAGGGCCCATTCATCTTTGTTTGTGGCACCAATTCGACTGAATACCTTGGGTTCCTAAGTCGTAACTTAGTGGATTCAAGTGTTCTCCGCGGTTTCAAAGGTTAGGTTCTCGTGGGGCTGATAATATAGTTTTGGGTTGAGTCGATCCCTTCCTGGAGAAGGCGGTCGCATCAGTGGTATCAGAGCACGGTTCAACTCTTGGGCAACAATCTATCCAGTTTTCAGGTTCTTTTACTTGAATTCATATCTTTAGCTTTCGTGTCTTCAGTTTCGATAAACCCTAAAAAATAGCTTCATTGTGTTTGTTCTAGTCTTCTACCTTTCTTTTATTTAGTTGTGAGAAAAAGCTGTGGCCGATCAAAGAAAAATACAAAAGAGTCTAAGAAAAAGAAAAGAAAAGAATCAAGGTCTTTAAAAAAAGAAATCTGACCTAGCTAAAAAGCGAGGCCACGTTCACAATCAAGGTAGTAGATTAAGTTCAAGAAGAGGGGGTTTTTTCAAAGCTTAGCTAGTAGCTTTCTTAAACACCAAATTTGCTTGTCTTGTCATCCCACGACCTAGCCCCAAGATTCTGGCCCCTAGAAATCCGAAACCCTAGGTATAAGGTCTTGTTAGTGTCATTGGTAGACTTAGACTGCATAGTTCGAAGAAACTTGAAACCCTACTTGAATTGAGATTGTCTTTGTTTTGAAATTTTCAAAGAAAACCCTAATTTGAGTGACTTCAAAATTTCATACACGAGTTTAAAAAAAAGAGTGTGTGAGGTTCATTAGAGAGTTTGGGAGGATCTTTGTTCGTGACTAATCATGGCAGATGAGAGATTAATGCTTGGAGGCACAAATAAGCTGTTATGGCTTAGAACATGGCCCGGATCACCGAGCAGATTGGAGCCCCGAATGGAGATGGCCCCCGACGGCCAAGGAGGAATGAGCAGGAGGAAGATGATGATGTGAGCAGCTTGAAGTCAATGTGCCTAAGTTTGCTGGCAAAGCAAACCGACGAGTACATTGATTGGGAGAGGAGATGGAGGATTTCTTTGAGTGCCATAACTATTCGAGAGGAAAAAAGGTAACCCTAGCCACAATTGAGTTTACTGACTATGCTGCCTTGTGGTGGGCTCAACTCAGGAATAGATCAGGAGAGAGGAAGAGGACCCCGTCCTTAGTTGGAGGAGTCTCAAAAGAAAGATGAGGAGAAAGTTTTTTACCGAGCAGCTACAACCGAGATTTGCACACCAAGCTTCGATTTTTGAAGCAAGGGAGCATGTCGGTTGAGGAGTACAACAAGGAGATGGAGATCCTGGTTGCACGGCTTGACCTGAGTGAAGATGAAGATGCCAAGATAGCACGTTTCACCGGAGGATTGCAAAAGGAGATTCTACACCAAGTCAATATCCTCAACTTTGCTGACTATGATGACTTGATAAACGTGGCTACTAGGGTTGAGAAGGAGCTGAAGATCGGTCTTGGAAGAAGGACTACCCCGCCGCCACCGATCAGTGCCCGGTGAGAGGAGACAGAAGCGCGGACACACCCCATACAGGCCAAACCCTAACCGGAGCTCTGGATCGAGACCAAACCCTAATCAAGGGTCGGCATCACGGGTAAACCCTAACCCCGGTTTAAAAATCCCTACTCTAATGCTCGGCCAAGCGCCATTGTGTGTTTTAAGTGTCAAGGTAGGGGTCACATAGCAAGGACTGCCCTAATACCGAGCCATGGTGCTTAGAGAGGGGGAAGTTGTGACGGACGACGAGGAGGAACCAATTATTGAAGAAATTTAGGAAGAGTCTAGTGAGGAGAAGAAGTTGATACGGAAGGCTTAGAAAAATTTTCAGCCTTCCACAGCCGAGTGATCACCCCGATCACGCTGACTGACACCGAGCAGCACTACCCGGGTCAGCACCAGCACTGCCCCAGCACAGTGCCCAAGCACTGCCCCGGCCCAGCACCAGCACTACGCCAGCCCAGTGCCCAGCACTGCCCGGCCCAGCCTCAGCACTGCCCCGGCACAGCGCCCCGCACTGCCCCGGCTCAGCGCCCAGTCCTGCCCCGGACATCCTGTCCGCGCCGGTTAATGTCAATCGGCCCAACCCGGGTCTTTTGAACATTCCCTCGGCCAATTTTGGCCTGAAGACGCAGGAGGACTCTTTGACGACCCGAAGCAAAGGCCGCCACGGACCGTGGCCCCGACGGTCCAAGAACCAACGAACACCCATCCCGAGATTCGATGGGAAAATCGTTATCCCCGGGGGATTCTAAAAGCTACCGGGCCAAGAGGATCCAAAAGCAGACTCGGGCGAGGATATGAGTGAGGAAAACCCTCGCCCAGCAGCTCCCGAGCCTTCACATTACTGTTAAGGCCTTTCAGAGGAGGAGAAATGGAGAATGAGGGAGAAGACACTGAAGAGTCCGAGTCATGTTCCAGTACTGGCTCAAATGACTCCCCGAGTACTACTGATGATGCTGAATCTTCCCCGACCGTAACCAACAAGATCGCTGAAGTGTGGAAAAGAGTGATGGGGTCTAGAAAGGATCCCGAGATGGATTTGGGGGAAAATCCCAGTCAAGAAGAGAGGGATGATGTGACCCGGCTCCACCGCCCCGGGCCACAAAGGTACACTTACACCCCGCCAGGGTGCCCTGTAAAGGCAGCACTCCAGGCCCGTACAAAAAATGCCTAGCTTTTGAGGGCTAACTACTTACAAGCTCTCAAGCCTAGGAATGAAGTAAGGAACAAGCTCAGGTCTGCCCAAGGAAAGGAAGGCACCTGAGATGGAAGGGAATTCCAGGCCATGTTACTGGCCGAGAACCTAAGTCCTAGGCCAAGCACTGAGTCTCAGTCCTTCCCCAACCTCTCTTCCATGATCCTCAAGTCAAACACACGTCAAAAGCCATCTGGAGAGAGTTCTGGCAGACAGAAGACCAGAAGATTCGAGAATATGTGGCCAAGACAGGATGGCTTCCGAAGGTCACTGCCACGGCCCGGCGGATACGGCCAACCAGCCCTGCCCCGGCTAACTCTACTCCACACTCAGAATCTGGCGGACAAATTGATGCAGTGGGATTCAGGAGGTCAAAAACTTGGAAGGGACCTCACTTGTCCGAGGAAATATCAAGCATAAGGCCAGAAAAGTCCGGCATCACCAAAACCCTAGCACCGGGTCCGGAGCAGTTGATGCCGAGCCGGTCACCAGCACTGAAGGACGCCACCGACGCGCCCGGTCACCCGGAACCCGCGGAATTACCGAAATGCCACCGACGGGTTCCGGGCACTTTTCCTAGCCGCGTCCGTAGGTCCAGCCCGCGTCCGGAGGTTTTCCTAGTCCACCGGACAAGGACACCCGGTGTGCCCTAATCCACCCGGATTAGGGTTTTGCTCGATTTTGCGGTTTAGGAGTTTTTATTTCGGACAATTAGTTATTTTTAATATTTTCCTCGACCTATTTTTTAGGAATATTTTAGTTTTTCCTTATTAGAGTTGGAACGGCCTTGGCCCCCCTTGATCTATAAATAGAGGCCTTGGCCACCATTGTAAGACACGTTGAATGAAAATTTGAAATTTCAAAACTTAGTTCTTTTTCCTTCAAGTCTTTGCTGTTGTTGCTTAGTTTAAAGGGTTTGGTTTATCATCAAAGGCATTCATCCTTTGTTTGTGGCACCAATTCGATGAATACCTTGGGGTTCCTAAGTCGATACTTAGTGGATTTCAAGTGTTCTCCGCGGTTTCAAAGGTTAGGTTCTCGTGGGACTGATAATATAGTTTTGGGTGTTGAGTCGATCCCTTCCTGGAGAAGGCGGTTCGCATCACCTTCCCTAAGAATATGTTGAATATTGCATCTCCAATTGCAGGTCATATCTCTTGTATATTGAAGATATTGTTGAATATTGCATCTCCAATTTCGGGTCAAGATTAAAGCATCAACTTCTCCATGGAAGAAATTGGCAATATTTTCAAACACTCATATCTCTTGGAAATATTGGAGTTTATTATGAACCATCTTATGTCAATTAACGAATAAACGAAGCTACAAGACAAATATTAATGTAGTTTTACTACCAAGATGATGATTACTTCATGGGAAAAGAACAAAACTATTACTATAATTGAGAGAAGAAAGAATCAGGGAATAAATCTTCGACAAAAACAATTCGCGGTCCTTAGAGCATCTACAATGGTCTTGTAATTTAAAGTTTTAACAAGTATGCCACATCATTTTTTTTAAACACTCTAAGTTATAAAGCTATTTCAACAATGGCATAAAACTTTTAAAGTTTATAACCTTTTAAATATTAATTAATAATATAATATGATTAAAATATTAAAGGAAAATAGCACTTTGCCTCCCTATTTCTTTGACAACTTCACAGATAGCCCCCTATATAATACAACCTCCTAGTTTGATCACTTTACATTTTGGGTCTTTCCATTCCACCTGTCATTTTCACGAGTAATTGGTACGCATTCAGTACACCACACTAGCTCCAAGACCATGTATCAGCTGACTAAGTATTTTATGATTGAGAATATAAGTATATATAATTACAAATTATGTAATCGACAAATAAATCACCTAAAAATTAATAATATAATACAATTAAAATAATAATCCTTTGAAGATAAACAGGTCAAACTCAATTTAAATTAGATTTTGATGGAATACTATGAAAAATGCAATCAATTAGTCCAAGCTTAAAATATATTCTTCAATATAGAGTTGTTCAATGACGTATTGGGAGGGTACTCACCAGATATTCAATTTACAGTTAATGACACAAAAGTACACGAAAGGTTATTATCTTGCAGATGAAATATATCCAGAATGGGCTACGATGGTGAAGAGCTTTGCATACCGAGAAGATCCGAAGAGGAAGAAATTCAAGAAAATGCAAGAAGCTGCAAGAAAGGATGTGGAACGAGCATTTGGAGTCCTCCAAGCACGGTGGGCAATTGTACGTGGTGCAGCTCGATTTTGGCAACGCCAAAACTTAAGATATAATGTATGCTTGTGTCTATTGCATAATATGATTGCAGAGAACGAATGAAATGAATAAGTACATGGTTCAAACGATGATGTTGATCCTCCAATACCGGTGTCTCATGGTTAGTTGAAGGGTTTCATCAATATCTCCGCAAGCATGCGGAATTAGTGATCGTGAAGTACATCAACAACTAAAAGCTGATTTGGTGGAGCATATTTGGCAACGTTTCGGAGATGACATTGAACATTGAACACATGTTGCAATTTTTTTAATAAATGTGTCACTGCTATCTTTATATTATTTGTGTTTTTATTGCATTTAAATTAGCTGTACCAATTTTACTGGAATATGATGTTTTTAATTTAGCAGTCATTCATGTTAATGTACATTCGTAGTGATACATTTATATGTCATTTTGATTAGGCCAAAAAAACAAATTTGTAGCCAAACCTTTCCCGAGAATGTCAAACATAGCCAAATTTATTTTGATCACATTTTTTCAAACCAAATCTTTACTTTCTATGTCAAATCAATCCAATGATCGTTAATTCTTTAACATCGTTAGTGACGGTGCAAGGAAACTGACTATCATTCGATTGACCGGTCAAATAGATGCCACATCACATGCCATGTCATTATTCAAATTAACAAATAAATTAATTAATATACAAAAAAAAACTCCTTCCCAGCCGTTCACCATTCCGCCAGAGTGTTCTTATCCAAAACTACCCATCCTCGGACTCTCTCTTCCCTCTCTTCTGAAAACCTTGACCACCGCTACCCTTGCTCGCCGGATTAAAACCACCTTCATCTTCCAAACTCCCAACACCCAGCATCAACTCCGACCATCGCCAACATCTCAGGTGCTCACCCTTCAGCAAAGGGAGATACGCAGCGAGCGGGCCATCAAAAGAAGGGCAGATCCCTCGGAAGAACAAAAAATTCCGGCCGGCTCATCCTAAATTGCCAGTAGCCCGTCAAAAATCAGGTGCCACCGGTGGCGGGAGCTTTCATCCTCATCTCGAGACCTTCATGTTCGAGTTGGAGTGGGTTCAGGGATGACGGTGGATTCCCAGTAGGGCAATGCCGGCTAGGCTTCTATCTGTGCAGCAGAAACAGAAGATGAGTTTCTGGATGACATAAGTAGTCATCCTCACTTGATTTGTCCTCTCCTCCTTGGCACTATCAGGGATGTACCGATTGACCTCATCTCGGAGAGAATCTCGACGGCGGAGGAGGCGCCATCGCCAGGTGGATGAGAGGAAGAGTGAGCCTGGAGGTCGGATGAGGTGAGGAGATCTGGGAAAATTGATGATAGGTTTGATCTTTGATTGTTGCGATGATGTGAGGAGATCTGGGATCGGTGGAGGTTCTTCTCCGGCGAAGTGTGACGGAGGAGGGATTGATGCCAAGGATTGAATGACCAGGGGAGGGTTGGGGGTTCGATGTTGTTGGGAAGGGTGAGGTTAGGGGTTTAGGGTTGGTCGGCGGAAGGAGGATTAAGGGAAGAGTCGGAGAATCAGAAGAGAGAGGGGAAGTTTGGGGTGGGGCAGGGAAGAAGAAGGAAGAAGAGAGAAAAAAAATGAAATTTTAAATTAAAAAATTAAAATTATGTGGCAAAAAGTTTGGACACATCAGCTGACACGTCACTTTGGGGTTAAATTTCGTTAACTTGGACGGAAAACAAAACATTGCCATTTTTGGGATTTCGAATAGTTTTGGTTAGGTTTGACATTCTCGGAAAAGGTTTGGCTACAAATTTGTTTTTGGCCTTTTGATTAATTGAAATTGGTAGGAAAATATTAAATAAATGAGTGATTTAAATAATAATTGAAAAATGTAAAAAATTAGGAGAGAGAAATGAGTTGATTGGTGAATTTCATAAAGTTTTTGCAAAAGCTTTCAATTACAAAGCTTTTGCATTCTCTTTCTTCCAAAATTTCCACCTCATATTTTTTTATAGAATATAATATTTAACTTAAATGTTTAAACTTTTAACCCTACCATTGTTAGTTCCAAAAGCTTTATGCATATAAAGCTTTTAGTGCCACCTCAACCTCTTCTGTGGTTATAAAGCTTTTTGTAAAAGCTTTAAACCTTTTACAAAGACATTGGAGATGCTAAAACTCAGCATCCTCGTCGCAAATAGTGGTGTGGCAAATAATATTTGCTACTGCAAATTCTACATGAAATAGTGATTGCCCCTTTGCAAATACTAACTATTTGTTATGCATTTTCAAAGTCGTTGTAATTTGGCAGTAGCTATAGATAAATTTTTTTGTAGTGCGTTAAGTGATGACTCATCAATTATGACTCATCCATAATTAATGATAGTACATACATTTCCACATCACGAATTTCATCTTACTTTTTGTTGACTAAACTAAAATAAAAATTGAAAAAGTTTACACCTTAATTTATCTTGAGCCAATACACATTGAAGAAATTAAGTAAATTAAATGGTTTTTTAGACCATTAATCTACTAATATATATATACATATATTTAAAAGCACCCCCGACTTATTCATTCTCTCCTTAAGTGTAGGCATCTAACCAATCAAAAAATTCTCTTTCTTTTTTCTTTTTTCATTTAATTTTTCGCCCTCTTTTAACCCACTCTCCTACATTTTAGTTTTTAGCCAATAAAATAATAAATATTTAAGTACCAAAAAACTCAAATTATTAATTAATACTAAGTACATTTTTCTTTTATTATGAAGCTCACCTTATTTCTACTAATCTATACTATATATTAAAGATTTAAAAAGAGGGTGCCCAAATAAAAGCCTCCCTTAATCCTAGCATTTTATCCAATTACTCTTTTCATTTTTATAAATTAACTTATTATTAATAATAATAATTTTAACCACGTCCACCCTTTAGACTAAGATATCCTAATTCTTAACCTTTTTTTTTTCATAATAACACCCTTTAATGGAATTGGACAAAACAATTATGTCTATTATATTTTTTTTTTTTGCTGGGCTCATGTTTATTAGATTTAATCTATATATTTTAACTTTATAAAATCATTTATTTTGTTTATACTTTTAGCACAAACTTCACATCAATTTTTTCATGTTACGTAAAAAAAAAAAATATTAGTTTGAATTAATTTGTATCTTTTTGGAGTGCCCATCAAGGGTGTCGAACCTCATCCATACTTCTTTTCCGTGTCTGTTTTGTTTCGGAGAGATAGGAACATGGCTGCCCATACTCTGGCTAGGCAATCTCAGTCATGTGTATAACCTTCTTCGGGTAGTACCTCTATTAGGTGGTTGGAAGGGATCTTCATGTAACTTTTTTTAGACCTCCTCATTATTTGAGGAATGAAAGTGATGATGCTTTCCCAAAAAAATGTATCTTTTTGAAGATGTGTATGTTTGCACTCATTTATAAATTTATTTGATTTGTATTTTTAACCATTAACATGATAATAAATTGTATTATTTTTACAATGAAAAAAAATAATTGGAAAAAATAGACAGCATATTATGTATAGTTTTTAGCCCAAGTGATAGTGTTCTTTTGTTATGGCTGATAAAAATATGATACTTAGTAACATCATACTTATCGTAAAAAATCTACTTGAATAAAGTAATTTGAAGAAGTTTCAATTAGTCATATTATTGTTAGAATTTATTAAAAAAATTATGTAACTTTTAAAAGTATGAAGCCCACATTATATCGTTCTCTAATGTGATTGATAAAAATATGACATTTTTTGCAATCATAATTTCTATAATTATAAAGGGGTTTGAAATAAGTAATTTTAATTTTTCAATCATGCAATTTTAATTAAAAAACCACATTAAAATTAATTCTTTAAACCCAAGATTTTATTTTTGAATTAGAATGTTGGTAAAAATATGTGGTTTAGTGATCATTTACCTGTGTGATCAACCGGGTTGACACAAGTAATTTGATAGGTCCAAACTTCCAATATTCATATTTATTAGGCCAAAACACAAATCAACAAAACTTTTTCGATTTATGTCAATTAGACTTTTTTTTTGACCGAATTAGGCCAACCTTTTAATTATTGTGTCAAATCACCAGTTGACCATAAGACGGCGTTGTTTATAAAGATTCGTTAATCTGTTAGTGGAGTGTATGTCATCCCCGTGGCATGCTTTTTGGGCCACATATATGCCAAATGGACTTAATTACCCTAGGGGGTGGGTTATTCGTAAATGTGTGGCGTTCCCGTGGAGGACCCCCTGAAAAATATGGCCATCGGTCCACATCAACCTGAAATTAGATTTCGTCAAAATGCATTAACGGAATGTAGAAAAAAACAATGGAAACAATGAAAGTGGCCCGAACTGGCTTTTCGAAAAGAAGTGGTTAGATTTCACATAAACCGAAAAGATTATATAATTGGGTTTTATTAGTGTATTTTGGCTTAAAGTAGTTATTTTTCCTATTTATTAAAAACATTTAAAATATTATATAATTAATTTGCATTACCTCAATCATTAACAATCATATTAAATAATTACATCTATAAAAGTTCAAGAAAAAAAAATAATCGCTTGACCCGGCCAACGGGGGCCGGCTAAAAAATAGTTCCCTTTTAGTAATTAAATAACATAAATTTGGGCCATGGAGTCTTCTTTTGGCCTATTTTCGTGTTATTCTGCCAGATTAGTATTTTGGCCAAACTCTTCATACGGAATTCCGAAAAGAAAAAATTCTTTGGTGGGATGGAAAGATAATTTCGTTACTTTCCTCCATATGTAGATGAGACCCAGTTCCACCGGACCAGTGGATATGACTCTGAAGTGAGATAAAAATACCACATTGCTTGTTTGTTGGGGTTTGAAGGCTTTATTAACCTTTAATCATTCTATTAATTAAATTGTTAAACGAGGCCATGGATTTACTATTTTTCCCTCACGGAGCCTCCCCATCAAAGAGGAGGTCTCATGCCATCCATCAAAGTGAGATTCATGTCGACCTATCGAAGTAGGATCTCATGTCGATCCATCGAAGTGAAGCCCTCCATCAAGATGGAAACCCTAAGACTTCGATCCATCGAAGGGAAGCCATCTCATCAAGATGGAAACCCTAAAATTCGATCCATCGAAGGAGGATTATGTCCATCCTGAAGTGAAGACTTCATGTGACCCATCGAAGTAGGGTTCATGTCGATCCATGAAGTGGGTCTCTGTCCATCCATCGAAGGAGACTTCATGTCGACCATCGAAGAGGATCTAGTGTCCATCGAAAGGGGAAACCTTCTATCAAGATGGAAAAACCCCAAGATTCGATCCATCGAAGTGAGGTCTCATGCCATCATGAATGAAGACTTCATGTGCCCATCAAAGTGAGGATCTCATGTCCATCCACGAAGTGAAGATTCATTGTCGACCTATCGAAGTCAGGTTTCATTCGACCCCCGAAGGGAACCATCTCATGTTCTACCTCCTCGCAAGAGAGAAGGAGGAAAGCAAGGAGGAATCCTCCACGTCAAGAAGGAAACCCATCATCATGACGACCTCATCGTCAGGGAAGAAGGAGGGAAGAAGGGGAACCTCCTCGTCAAGAAGGAAACCTAAGCCAACTTCAAGAGACGGGTCATCTCCTATCAAGAGTGAACCTAAGGGATGATGTGTCATATCAAACCTATCTCGGATTTCAAGCCCTCCACCAAGCCCTACTCCTCCAAGGCATTTTTTAAGAAGGAAACCCCCACCACCCCGTGATAGCCAGTTCAAGAGATAGGAAGAACCTCCTGACGTTACTTCCTCCACTTCATTTAAACCCCTTATTTTTTCTATAAATATGAGAGGTATTCGATAGAGACAAGCCGCGCAATCACAAAAGCAGACACTCTCCCCCAAAATTTAAAATTCTCTGTAAATTTTTCCCCGTACCCCTAGCGCCTTTATTTTTTGGAGCTTTCAGAAACCTCCATAGGGTAGCAGTAACAGTAGATTAGCAAAAAAAAAACAAACACCTTGTTTGAACTTTGTTTGGAGAGGTGTAAACCCTTTTTGTAAATTTCCTTGTTCCAAGAAGAAAAAGGCATTTATTGTTTTCAGAAAAAAGGTTTTCCCCAAAAAAATTGGCACGCCGAGGGACCTTGTGTTTGTTTTGGTTAAGGCGAAAAAACCCCAGAGGGTGAACTTAAACCCCAAAATCGGGGGAGGAGCGGTGGCCAATTTTGAACATGGCCAACGTCGAAGATGTTCCGGGGGAATTCGGGGGCAAGGAGGCAGGCCACAGCCGGGGGCGAAAGTGCTGATGTAGGCGAGGCAATTTTCACTCCGCGAACAAGGTGGACACCCCACTCATGGAGGTTTAAAAGGCGGGAATGCTGTCAGGTGTTCTCAAATTGGTCTTTAGTTTCATGTTGAAAGGTTTAATTAAAGTATTTGATGGGTTAAAAAAAATCAAATGTTTTCAGGGTTGGGGAAATTTTAACGGTCTTTAGTTCAGTCTAGGCCTTACCACCCGATGTCAGGATCGATGAGAAAAGGCGTTGGGAATGTAAGCCCTATCCTGCTAGTGGTCGGAATGGCCAACCAGGCAGGGCAACCTCTCACCTCCGTGGAAGTCAACCACCTTCCCTAACATGGGAATGGGAAAATCTTGCCACCACACCCCAAACCCATGTTGGCAAATGCTACCATAGGTTTGCTCGAAACATATTCCGAGGCTAGGCCATATTTATCCTTAATTGGAAAAAAAGTTTTAAAACCCCACTGCGTATCCACCCCCACCAATACCCCCCCCAATCAAAGAATGGAAGGACCCAAAGGGTTCATGCCCCCCCCCGGGAGGCAACCACCAGGGGTAATGATAAAAAATTTTAAAGGGGAAAATGGCACAGTTTTCAATAGCATCTTGGCCTTGGGGGAAAAGGCCAACCGCCCTTGTGTACGAAACCTTTCCGAGTGGGTGGTAGACACCTCCCTTTTTTAGAGGCTTTAGGGACCCAAAATTTAACCCTTAAGGGGGGGCCCCCGGGGGTTTAACAATTTTTTTTAAGGGGGAGGGATTTTTTCAAAAATTTTAAATTTGACGGCCACTTTGTTGGTCGAATTCCCCAACCCAAAAAATTGGAACAATGGAGAGACCCGAATTTTTCCCAATTTCCCCAACCCCTTGGGGAATCCCCCCCAAGGGTTTTTAAGTTTCACTTTTCAAGAATGGGGCCTTTTTGTTTTAAAAAAAGGGAGTTTGTATTTTCTAAAATTCTTAAAATTGGAAAATTTTCGGAGTTTTAAAATTTTCCAATATGATGGCTTTTGGATGAATTTTTAGGGGGAATAAGGGGCCTCGGGGGAAACCCCCAAATTTTTTTTGGGGCCCACCCAAAGATGGGGGGTTTTGGGGTGGGGATTGGGGTTTTTCCGGGAAACCCTTTTGTTTGGCTTTTTTAAATTGGTTAAAAGGGGGGGGCCAATTTGCCCCACCAACCAAAAAAAAACATTAAGGGGAAAAAGGGAACATTTTCCAATTTTAAAAAGGTAAAATTCACAAACCCCATGGGATGGGTTAAAAGGGAGATACGGGGGCAAAAGCTTTCCACGATATCGTGGTTTTTAAAAAATTTTTTCGGGGTTTTTTTTTAAAAGGGGGGCATAAGTTCCCTGACCAAGGGGGAAAAATGCCGTGGTGGTACAATCTTTTCCCCCCCCAAGTTGGGGGAACATGTTTTTTCCAAGATTTAGTTGCCGGTTAAACTGGTGTTGGCAAAACCCCCCCAAAAGGGAATTCATCTTCAAGTACACCCCCCTTTCCTACTTGTAGACAAGATGAGGGGAAGTTGTGTTTCGTGCAAGAGGGTCTCAAAATTTGATGAGGTGAAACCCCAACAACCGTTTATCAGGGGCTTGACCCTCCCCCCAATAGACCAAGGTATCCCCCCAAACGAGAATGGTGGAGGGAGTGCGAAACCGTCGGAGGCAGCCAAAAGGAAAAGGGTTTGGTCCTGGTCATCCCCTGAAAAGGGCTTTCGAATTTCGAGTTTTCCCCATGGTGGTTGGATACTATTAATCCGACGTCAAAACCAGTAGCATGGGGATTGAGAGGATCGAAGAAGGTTCCTTCGCAAGAATGCTCAAAGTCATAGAGGCCAAAAAGGATGGCCCCCCCCTAGATGGGAAGGGGCAACGCCCCCAGCAAGGATGCCCCCTTAACTGATATCAAGGTGGACAACTCCTGTCCTTGGGGTCAAAGGTCACTGTGTTGGGAAAGGGCAAAAGGTTTTTTTTTAACCCCCCAAAGGGGAAAGGTGAATGAGAAGGTGGAAGATAACCTTCGAGTAATGGAGTTGGATTTTAGACACGGGGTATGATGTGACATTGTGAGACTTTGATGAGTGTGATCGATTGGATCATCCCCAAAACCCAGGTTTGAGAGGAAGGATAAGGAGGTGATGGTGAGACCAAGCCCTCTGAAATATCAAATTTTTGGGAACTTGCCCCCCATGGTATAACTACTTCTCAAGGATTTTCCTATCCAAAGGGAAGATCAACAGGTACATGTGGAAAGTGGAGAAGCGGAGAGGAATAAAAGGGGGATCAAACCCCTGGACATTTAGTCGAGGAGTTCAATCACCCCCATTGGATGATGAGCCCGGAGTGTTAAGATGGTTCGTTTTGGGGGTGTAGGGCGTTTTTGGCACAGAGGCCCCAAAAAGGAAAAAAAAAGTTCACAATGATTGTTTTAAGGAGTATAGAAGGGCCACAAAATGTGGGTTTCTTGGTGAAGATGGGGGCGTTATCCTTTTATGTGTTTTACCAAGGGTTTTTAGGAGACACGTTCTTCAGGGAAAACCCCCCAATGGGGCCCGAATTTGTGAACCCCAGAGTTCATTGACTAAGGAGGATAGTTGCCAATAAAAGGGGTTGTCATGTAGGACTTCAAAGGGAAGGGTTTAAGGAAGAGGAGTTAAGTGATGTACCTAACCCCCCTTTGGGATTAAGGGGGCCCGGCCAAAAAGTTAAGGCATTAAGGCCCCTTTATTAAGGAAAGATTGGAGAAGTGCCAGTGTCAAGGGTCTTGGTTTTCAATGGGCAGCTGTTTAACGTGATGACAACAAGGATGTTGAAGAGCTTGGTAAAACAAGGTGACTTGTTCCTACTGGGTGTTCGCCCCAGCTTAAGGGGGGTCCATTCGGCGAAAGGGATTTTGCCAGTGGTAGTAGGGTTGGAACCAGGGGGAAAATGAGTCCTTTTCGTTGTGGATGGGGTCGTT
>JAVBHU010000789.1:0-15504 GCA_034768395.1 Linum lewisii | reverse complement strand
TGTTCTAAACACCTGTCACTGAAATAATGTGTCGACATCCATCCCAAAACCCCATATTAACAACATCCAAACAACACATAAATTCTTTGAATGACATGTCTATCATGCTCAATAACAATGGTAGTACCTAGAGTTGAGATTGACTTCATCTATCTCTAAACTCGTATCCACTACTTTTGGAGGAGGTTTGATGGGCCACCCTGAGTCGGGTCGGCCCAGTAGGCGATGGGATACACCCAGAAAGGAGGGTCAACGCCTCCGACGAGGATTGACCGGGCGACTATCTAAAAAAGCCTGAAAAGCAGGCCCAGATATGGCCCAAGGAGCGGTCAGCATGTTGAGCGAAGGTTGACCGGCCGGTTGCCTTGAAGGTCGCTCTGAGTGGGCCCAGTCGTGGTCCAGGAAGGGCCCTGGGGCGACGTTATGCGCTTACCATTTGAGGAAACCTAGAAGGCCACGTGGAGCCATCCTGAAGGTTTCGTCTTCACCAAGCGACGGTTAGGATTCGGTGACACGTGGCGAGATTTGCTAGGCGCCGTACCATTGCCTAACGGTCTTGGCAGACCTGCCAGGCTATAAATGCAGAAGGACTGGACAGACTGACGATCACGACCAAATTCTGGGAGCAATCCCTAGGTACACTCTGTTACATCATCATTCCTTTCATTCTCATCATCCATTCTGACTACTGCCCTCACTCTCTTATTACGAGGCGATTCGGAGTCACTCAGGCGACCGGGTCGGCTCCCTCATTGTTCCAGGCGACGGGAGCGGAACAATTGGCGCGCCAGATAGGGGAACTAATCAAGAACTGAAGAAACTGAACAATAGAGCAGGGGAATATTGGAAGGATGGTAGGAGAAGCATCGAACGTAAGGCCCGAAGGAGAGACGGAGGAAAACACCATTGAAATACGTGAACCCTGGAGCCCAAGGCATACCACTAGAGGGAAGAACTTGAGAAATGATTTAGAGGAAGAGGAGGTGCCTAGAGATACAGACACAGATTCCTCATATATCCCTCGTGGCTCCAGAGGAAAGGGGGTGGTACAGGAAGAAGCACCGAACTCAGAGGCATACAAAGTCCTCGAACAGCGTTTCCAGGTGCTGGAAAGGCAGAATTTGGAGCTTACTCAATTATTAAAAACTGTTATCGCTCAGCAGGCGCAGGCACCCAAAGCTCAACACGTCCAGGCCCGGACAATGACACCCACGCGGAAATGCTACGGGCATTTCGACCGCTAGTCGAAACTGGAGCCGAACAGAGGGTCATTCGGCAACCTCTGGCAAGAACCATCTTCGCCGAAACACTGCCGGTTGGCTTGGTCCCACCAAACATGGAGAAATATTTGGGGTTGGGCGATCCTGAAGAGCATCTGCAGAATTTCCAAATCGCCATGCAAATGCAGGGCGCCAGCGATGCAGCGTTCTGCAGAGCATACCCAGCCACTTTAGGAGGGGCAGCAAGAGAGTGGTACATGAGCTTGCCAGAAGGAATTATTCACACATGGGATGAATTTGCCAGGGTTTTTTTGATGAAGTATGAGAGCAGGCGACACCGGAAGGTCCCAGTACAGGTCCTAGTTAACTTGCGACAGCGGCCGGAGGAGTCGCTAAAGGATTTCTTTGAAAGATGGCTCAGCACGGTACAGTCCGTTAGAGACGTGACTTTAGACATCGCTACTGCAAGTATGATCCAAGCGACGCACAATAGGCGACTGAAGGAGGCGTTAGTAAAGAAAAAACCTACTACTCTGTCCAACTTGGAGGCCAGAATAAATAGTATCATTCTCATTGAGGAGCAGTTAGCGGAGATTGGGGTGGACGACAGCCGAAAAGGGCGAAAGGACGGACAGGCGGATGCGTCGCATGACGGCACTGATAGGCGAGGACGGTGGCAGAGAATGGAGCGGTCTCCTGAAAGAAGGGACGATAGGAAAAACAATGATAGACGCACGTATCAGGAAGACAGAAGAGAATACACTCCGCTCAACCGATCCCGGAAAGAGGTATTCCTGTACATGCAGCACAAGGATCACCACATTCAGTGGCCCGAGCCACTACGAGGCGACCCTGAGCAGCGTAACCCCCGAAAATTCTGCAACTTCCATGATTCACACGGTCACACCACAGAAGAATGCCGGCAGCTCAAGAATGAAATTGAGCGATGGATTAAGGAGGGTCGCCTAAAAGACTTTATTCTCCAGACCAAGCGAAAAGAAAGGAGTTCAAATAACAAAGAAGATAGCCCAGTCCCAAACGACCAACCTAGAAAAACAGTTTTCGCCCGATTGCAAGAACCGCAGGGCGATGCGACCAAAAAGGCAAATGATACGGAAGAAATCACGAAAGTCTATCAAACTATTTTTGGAGGAGAAAGCTGTCCGACAAAAAAGCAGTCAAGCGATTGTAAAGAGGTGTTGATCATAAACAATGAGGCGCGACAGTCTCCAATCATGTTTTCGGAGGATGACATAATTAGAAGTAGAGGGCCTAGCCTGGAGGCAATGGTGATTCAGATTGTAACGCTCCGGAGTCGAGTGGAGCGGGTAATGGTAGACGAAGGAAGCTCAGCTGATATCCTGTTCTGGGAACTTTTCCAGCAGATGAAGCTCCCCATTTCAAGCCTAAGACCGACAAAGACAACTATTACAGGTTTTTCTGGCCACCAGGTGCCCATTAAAGGGATCGTTACCTTACAGGTCATGATAGGCGATGAGCAGATTAAGGCGGTGCAATCTATAGATTTCCATGTATTGGATTGTCGATCCTCGTACAACATAATTTTGGGGCGACCGGCGCTTGTCGCTTTCCGGGCAATCTCTTCACCAGTATATCAGGTGCTAAAGTTCGTCACCAAGGATGGCGTTGGAGTCGCCTGGGGACACCCGGAGGTGGCTAGGCGATGCTATCGGGCAGCGATGAAAGGAGCATGTTACAAAATCGACCTGGAGGAGGGAACGGAGAGTAGAGAAAGAATACAGTCAGCAGAATCTGACGTCCCTGTAGCTTTGTGGGAAGGCGATGAAGAGAGAACAGTGAGGCTGTCAACATACCTAAACCAAGAGGCCAGACAGGCGATAATGACATTAATCAGGCAATATTCACATCTATTTGCATGGCACCCCAACGATATGCCTGGGATAGACCCATCAATTGTGAAGCATTGCTTATCCATCGACAAAAGCTGTCGCCCAGTACAACAGAAGCGAAGAAATATTTGCCGTGAGCGACAACTAGCCGTTACAAAAGAGATAGACAAACTACTGGAAGCAGGTTTTATCAAGGAGGTTCAATATCCGGAATGGCTGTCAAATGTGGTCCTGGTTAAAAAATCATCGGGAGCATGGAGGATGTGTGTTGATTTCACAAACCTAAACGATGCCTGTCCAAAAGACGCCTACCCACTCCCGAACATTGAACAACTAGTCGACGCCACAGCAAATAACGAAGTATTGTCTTTTCTCGACATGTTCTCTGGGTATCATCAGATACCACTCAATCAAGAGGATCAGGAGAAAACGGCGTTCATGACTCCTATGGCGAACTATTGTTATAAGGTTATGCCCTTCGGCCTCAAAAATGCAGGAGCAACTTATCAAAGGATGATAGATATGGTCTTCGCTAAGCAGCGAGGACGTAACCTAGAAGCATACGTCGACGATCTTCTGGTAAAGAGTAAGAAGAGCGACGACCATCTAAGCGATCTGAAGGAAACGTTTGAAACATTACAACGGTACGCGCTGCGGTTGAACCCACAGAAGTGTGTTTTTGGGGCTACGTCAGGCAAATTCTTAGGGTACTTGGTCACTCGGCGAGGAATAGAGGCGAATCCAGCACAATTGGAGGCCATCTCCGCCATGGCACCACCCAAAACGGTTAAGGAGGTGCAAGTTCTAGCCGGAAGAATAACGGCTATTAATCGGTTCATTCCAAAAGCGGCAGAGCGATGCGCTCCGTTTTTCTCTATTCTGAAGAACGCGTCAAAATTCGCCTGGAATGACAGATGTGATAAGGCGTTTGAAGAACTCAAGCAATTCTTAGTCACTCCTCCGGTGCTGGCCTCACCCAAGGAGGGCGATGAGTTATTTATGTACATTGCGATATCACCAACAACGGTAAGTGCGGTGTTAGTGCGACGGGAGGAACGAAGCGACCAGCCCATTTTTTACACAAGCAAAACGTTGGTCGACGCTGAAACTCGGTATCCCGCCATCGAGAAGATGGCCTATGCTGTGGTATGTGCGGCAAGAAAACTCCGACCATACTTCCAGGCTCATACCATAACAGTATTAACCAACCTGCCAATACAAAGTGCTTTGCGGACAATGAGCGTGGCGGGGCGACTTGCAAAATGGGCTATTGAGCTCAGTGAATATGACATCCGATACAAACCAAGAACAGCAATCAAAGCCCAGGTCCTCGCTGATTTTATAGTGGAAGGAGCAGTGCAAGAAGAAAAAGGAGAGAGCCAAACTTGGACACTCTTTACAGATGGTGCCTCCAGTAAAAATGGGTCGGGAGCCGGCATAGTACTAAAAAGTCCAGAAGGAGCTATCCATGAAGTCGCCCTGCGCTTCGCGTCGCCTAGAACCAACAACGCTGCCGAATATGGGGCGATGGAGGCAGGACTCAGGATTGCAAGAAGTATGGGGGTCAAATATGTAAAAAAAATTTCTGACTCAGCAGTGGTGGTCAACCAGTTAAATGGGGAGTTTGAAATTAAAGAGGAGTCATTAATGCCATACTTCGATGAGATAAAGCTAGCCCTGGCAGATTTTACCAGGGTCGACATCTTGCAAATCGCCCGAGAAGAGAATTGCCACGCTGACGCACTATCAAAGCTAGCCACGGCGGTTGATTTTGACGAAGCAAGAATGGTGACAGTGGAAAAAGAGGTGAAGCTAAACGCATGCTTCCAGATTAATGGGTCTCAAGACGATGAAGGCACACAGGACGATTGGCGAACTCCCATTATTAAATTCCTTAAGGATGGCAGAGTCCCGGAGGATCAGGCGATGGCTACAAAAGTAAGGAGGCAAGCCAGCAGATGCACTTTAATAGGAGGAAGTTCTCTCTGAATCAGTTGATGATGAGGCCATTGGAGCCTTAGTATACAAGGGGTTTTAGAGAGAAAAAGCTAGATAGCAGAAAGGACAGTCGGCGAAGGTAAAAAGGGAAAAACGAAGAAAAACACAAGTCTTCATTTCTTCCCTTGCCCCGAGCCTTGCCCACGCTCGCCTTGGGAGGATGACAGGCTCTTTTCAAAAGCTTTTTCCCCTCTTCCGCCATCTGCCTTCGCCTTCGCGGCCGCCTCAGCTTTGGCACGAGCCCTTCTGGCCTTCTCCGCTGCTATATACTCCTGATCCGCCGCCTGTACTTCCTTCATCACGGTGATGTACTCAGGGTCGACGTCGGTATTGGGATCAGGCACGCCATTCAGCAAGCGATTCACAGCCCTGAAGGACGCCGTGAGAAATTCGCGTCGAACGAAAGGAGGGGAAGGCCCTGCAACGGCGACGAACTTCTGGCGAATGGCGGTCAGGATCACAGGAATGGATCTTCGGATCAGCGATACAGCAGTCATATACTGCCGAGCGCTGAGTGCCTCGGTCTCCTCCTTGACCCTTAACGAGCGATCCCTCTCCGCTGTCATTGTGTCAGCCAGCTTCTTCGCCTTATCCCTCTCCTCCGTCGCTTGCTTCTGCGCTGCAAGAGCGGCGTCTCTCTCCTTTGTCAGCGTTCGAATCTGCCTCTGAAGAACATCTTGATCCTGGAGTTTCTTGGCGGACGAGGAGGCCGCTTCTTTTGCCTCAGCCAGGTTCCTCTCTAAGCTAGTAATAGAGGCCCGGCTGGTTGACAAATCTTGAGTCAGGCGCTCCATGGCAGAGGAGGCCTCGCTTAGTTTCTGCTTGAGCTGAGAGTGAGCCTCGGTCAGGCGACTAAGCTCGTTCCGGGTCGCTTGATGATCAGACTGAAAGAAGTAAAACAAAAATGGTAAAAAAAAAAAAAAAAAACAACACAACACACGCAACAAAGACAGGGACGAAACGGAGCGTCATCATCATCCCTACTGAAGTGTTTTGCTTACCTCTTCGTTGTCCAGGCGGCGCTGCAGAGCTGCGTGATCGTCGCGAAGCTCACGAGCCTTGCGCATCAGCAAGTCGCGCGACTTGTCCGCAATGGTTAGCGCCTAGTAACATCTGAATATATAATAAAAGGTCATACATGTTGCACGAGGGCGGTCGATTGAATCTTCGAAACTCGAACACACGAAATAAAAGGAGGAGAGTCGATTAAAAAAGAACCTCGTGATGCTTGACGTAAACATTCCCCATCGCGGGATGAAAGTCACCAACTTTCACATCATCCAGGCCCTTCAGAACTCCGGAGGTCAGCTCCTCTGCGATATCCCGGGCCACGTCAGCTGAAAGTTGTGATCGCTGGGGATAGACTACAGGAAAGTAGCCCTCCGGTTTCTCGTACTCGGGCGCCAGGAAGTCTGTTAAAACGCGATGGGATAAGGCACGGCGACTCTCTTCATCGTTGTGAGGCGACAAAGGTGAGTCGTCCTGGATGAAGGAAATAGATTCTCGCTCTACAGGAGCTTGGCTTTCCTTCCCGGGGCGCCGAGGAGGGGGCTCGGGCATTGACGCGTCAAAATGCTCCGTGGCAGGAGGCAATTCTGGGTCGGCGACGCTGGTAGTTGGCAGGGGATCCGCTGTCTCGACCCGATCATCTTCCACAGCAATGATTGGATCGGATGCACCAGTGATTGGATCTGATGCACCGGCGGAAGAAGACTTGCGTCGCTTGGTTGGCACTGCCGCAGGCGACGAATTTTTCTCGCGGGAGCGGCGCGCTCCCCGTTTCTTGCCCTTCCCATGCGGCGAAGAGGGTGGCAGCTCAACTTCCGGTGGCGGCACGTGCTGTGGTTGAGTCGTGGTGATTGACCCACGAGCTGACGTGCTGATCAGCACGCTAGAGATATCTGTCATCCCTGCACAAGGAAGTAGAAGAGGGTCAGAAACAGGAGGGCAAAAGGAGCGCGACAGGAGATGATAGAAAGCGGGGATAAACTTAAAAATGAGGGACGATGGTCCCATCTACCTCCAGGCAGCTTCGCCAGGACTTGTTTTAGGGTGAGGGGGTCGCTCAGATTGAAGCTCTCCCTGTTGATAAATGCAAGAAGCTGTTGTTCGACCTCCGTGGCTGAGTGACCACGGGGGAAGTTATTGGCGTCGCCTCGCGACCAGCAAGGTGGAAGGGCCGTCGTCCAAGTGTCTTCAGGCGAGGGTTTAAAGTAAAAAAAGGCATGATACCATGTAGGATGCGGTTTAACTGTTCCCCGCATCCCCACATCCCTATACGGACCTCGCTTTACAAAACTAAGGCCGTTGGTATTATTTTTGGCACTATACAAAAGGGAAAAAAGACGAAGGGTAGGAGTAATTTTCTCGCGTTGGCAAGATATCTCAAAACTGGCTACAACGGACCATGAGGTCGCGGTATAGGCGCCAAGCGACGCTTTGAGGTTCTGGAGTAGGGATACAACAAATGGAGAAGGGGGAAGGCGTAGACCGTTGGTAAAGCTCTCTGACCACACACCATGCCAGCCTCCGGGACAATTCCCAATCGTCGACAGGAATGAGGGAGCAGCGTAATCCCAACGGGTCGGAAGAGAAAGTTTTGGGAGGAAAGAGCATATAGTGGTGGCAGAAAGATAGGGAAAATAGCCTGGCCCGATGACGTAGCGATCACGACCAAGGCCGTCGTACCACATGTCCCTCCAAGCTCGGACAGTATAGCCTTGGTCAGAGATGGGGGCTGTCATGTCCACAGACCAAGGGCGGAATCCGGGAACGAATCCAAGCTGGTGCATTCCCCATTCTTTGGGTTCAGAAGGGTCGGGAGAGTTTTGAGAGGCGTTGGAGGAAGTTCTCTCTGAATCAGTTGATGATGAGGCCATTGGAGCCTTAGTATACAAGGGGTTTTAGAGAGAAAAAGCTAGATAGCAGAAAGGACAGTCGGCGAAGGTAAAAAGGGAAAAACGAAGAAAAATTCAAGCAAGGAACAGAGACATACCAGGACAACTGAGAAGGTAGTCAAGATCGTCGGACATCTGGAGAAAGAAGAGAGATCGGACAGAGTAGGAAAGGCAGGGACGGTTGAGGAAGAAAAGCAAGGGGGAGGTGAAGGAGCAAAGTGACAGAGAAAGGAGAGAAAGACTGATGGGAGCGGAGCGTTTTTATAAGGGAAAGGCGGAGACGTTTGAGTGGCTTACATCGGGAACGGAAACGGCGCGGCAGTTGAAAAGACGGATGGAGCTATTGGCATTGGGAAAAGGGAAGCGTCTCGGAGACGCAAGCCGTGAGAGGCGGTGATTGGGCAACACGACCCATAAAAGGGGAATATAAAAAGAGGGGGCTATCCCGTAGGCAATAATCGAGTTAGGGGGCTACTATGAAAGGAAAAGACTAGACTGCCCCTCAGCTGTGGCGAAGGTAGGGTACCACGAGGAGTGCAGCAGGCGACGAAAAAAAAAAACACAAAAAAAGAAGAATAGTCCGCCAGTATGCTTGGCGACAAGCACACAAGCGGACTAGGGGGCTCATGATGGGCCACCCTGAGTCGGGTCGGCCCAGTAGGCGATGGGATACACCCAGAAAGGAGGGTCAACGCCTCCGACGAGGATTGACCGGGCGACTATCTAAAAAGCCTGAAAAGCAGGCCCAGATATGGCCCAAGGAGCGGTCAGCATGTTGAGCGAAGGTTGACCGGCCGGTTGCCTTGAAGGTCGCTCTGAGTGGGCCCAGTCGTGGTCCAGGAAGGGCCCTGGGGGGGCGTTATGCGCTTACCATTTGAGGAAACCCTAGAAGGCCACGTGGAGCCATCCTGAAGGTTTCGTCTTCACCAAGCGACGGTTAGGATTCGGTGACACGTGGCGAGATTTGCTAGGCGCCGTACCATTGCCTAACGGTCTTGGCAGACCTGCCAGGCTATAAATGCAGAAGGAATGGACAGACTGACGATCACGACCAAATTCTGGGAGCAATCCCTAGGTACACTCTGTTACATCATCATTCCTTTCATTCCTCATCATCCATTCTGATTACTGCCCTCACTCTCTTATTACGAGGCGATTCGGAGTCACTCAGGCGACCGGGTCGGCTCCCTCATTGTTCCAGGCGACGGGAGCGGAACAAGGTTGATTCCTGAATTTTCTATCATCATTGTTTTAACCATGAATCCTAGCATGGTCTGGAGCTTGAGCTTAAAAATTCACCCCTAGCTCCTTTACCTCCCTAATTGCCAACAGGTTCAACATTTGCCTCACCTTCATTACCTCCCTGACTGCCAACAAGTTCAACATTTAACCCACTTCCCCTTGACTGCAACTAGGTTCAAAATTCATCCCACTTCCATTGCCTCCTTGAATTCTAGTAGGTTCAACATTTACACCCACCTCCCTAACTTTAAGCATCCAATGAACTTAAATTAGCTACATTTCATTTCATCATCATTTACATTAGGCCTTTGGAAGCCACCTGATGTCTCATTCCTGCTATTTGCGTAGCCCGCATTAGGATGGATAACTTCCCCCCAATAGTAACAAAGAAATACTGTCTCGGGCCTTTTGTTGTATTCTGACATAAAATTCTTCCTTCCCCCAAAACTGACTAATTTACTTCATAGCCATGAAAGTCTTCTTCAATCTCCTCAATGTGTACATCAATTGGCGTCTTTGCGTATCCAACATCTCTTTGAATTTTTTTCAACGTGTAAATTGATAAGGAACTCAACCTTGTCCTCATTCAGATGTCGAATGTAAAATTGAATGACATTCTATTGTGGATTTTCATTCACCATCCTAACCACATCCTCATCATTGTAAATGGGTATACACGATCATTGTGAATGTCCTTACCCTCTAACAACCACAAGTACATCATGTAGTCTTTCTTCTTGAACAACTGAATAACCATATTGTCTCCATCAAGGAGTACCTATTAGGGTAAATATAGTCGAGCTAGTTTTTGTTGAAATACCCCCATTTTCCTAATTTACCTTTGTGATGTAGCTCAATTGTGAAAAGTTTTGTTAATCACGCACATGCACAATAACTCAAAAGCACGATTTCAACGGAAAGCATTTGAAAATTTGAATATTATGGTCCATTGACTGCATTTTTGAAACCCTAGAAGAATAGCATAAATGAATCCAAACACTTCTCAGAAACACATCTGGTCAGAGTGACCCTGCCCAAAAAAATTAACTACATTTTACCAGAACAACCTAACATGACATAAACAGACAAAACTCCTTTTTGGATCACACATATCGTAAGCTAGCTCTTTCCTTTCACAGATTTCACGATGGTAAACTCTGGGTAAGGTATTAGATTGATAGGAGCTGGTTTGTCCTTTTTAATTTACGTGACAACCAATTTGTCAAGTTCACGTAAGATGTTGAATGAAATTTCAAACATCCATAGACAAAGGTGACCTCAGGGATAAATAATTCATAATTCAGTTATCTAAGTGATAACTTTGTAAATCGGGTGATTTGCGGGTTAAAAGACCAAACTTTAGTAACCTATGTAGTAACAAAAGAGGTGTTAACTTTTTTGGTACCTTAAGTTTGACCAAAATCCATTTTGGTACACTACGTTACAAAAGTAATGTACCAAAAAAGTTAACACCTCTAACCAAAACAGTAAAAATAGTTACCTCAAGATTATTGTTGTCATGTATTCATCATTACTACATGCTTGTAACGTGATTACTTCACACTTGATTATATTCTGGATCATATAACCCTAGTCTATCAGCCATAAGTTGCTTGTGACTTGAACTAGTTAGTTGATTGACTATTTCTAACTTTTCATGACTTGATCAGTTTTGTACATGTTTCTACTATCTTTCTCTACTTGTGTTAAGCGGTTATTGTTACTTCTAGACTTAATTTTTTAGAAATGGAAGAATTTGGATTGTCCACAAAGGAAAAGTTGCCAACAGCAGCTGAGTTTGTATGACTAGCAATAAAATCAACTACTATTACTAACTGATTACTAGTTAATTTGTTACAATGTCACTGTTGCTCATATATTTTATTTTCATGTCTTATCTATGATTCCTCTTTCATACCGAATCAACATGTGTTGTACATAAAAATTAGTACTCAGCACATCTAAGAAAAATGTAGGAAATGCTTTCATAGTGTGTGACAGTGTGAGATAAAGATTTATACCACTTCTTCACGGAAGATAAAGACATATACGTCGTCTAGCTCGATCAAATTAATATGCTAACCATGCATCCAAATAAAGTGATGCACTAACACAATCCACCAAACATCGTAAGCATTTACTACTAATCCTCCCTTAACCTCTCCACATCACACTCGTATCACACACCGTAAACCCATTTGTCTTTCAGGCCTAAACCCTAAACCTAAACCCAAGTCGAAATATCCAAACCCCAAACCACTGTCAACCCTACACTACAAAAAAGTTTATCTTTAGCTACTACAAAATTACAACGGCATGACAATGCAGTAGCAAATAGTTAGTATTTTCTACGGCAATCACTATTTCATGTAGTAATTTGCAGTAGCAAATACTATTTGTCACACCACTATTTGCGATACTCAGCATCCCCGTCGCAAATAGTATTTGCTACTGCAAATTACTACATGAAATAGTGATTGCCGTAGCAAATACTAGCTATTTGCTATTGCATTTTCATGCCATTGTAATTTTGCAGTAGCTAAAGATCAATTTTTTTGTAGTGCTAGGTCACCATCCCAGAACATGATACATACCTGCATCGTAGTCAGACCGCTCGTAGTGCAAGGGCCGCATCACCCATTTACGGGTTGGTTACCAAAATAGTCACTGAATTTTGGCCAAATAACTCGGAAGTCACTAAACAAAAAAAATTGTATTGACATTACCATACTTTGACTCATTTATCCAGAAGATCACTGTTAGCTACGGACATCCATTATTTCGTCCATCCGCGTACGTGGACTTGCCAACTCCACTGCCACGTCACACAAATTTGCCACAATCATCATATTAATTTTTCCTAACATGCCTAGTCATCCGACCAAAGAACCCAATCCGATAAACCCCGACCCAATCAGATCTGACCGAAAAATTAGATCTCTCCTCTTTCTCCTTCTCTTCTTCCTTCTTCCTTCTTACTTCTTCCTTCTTCCTTCTTCCTTTCTTCCTCCTCCTCCTCCTCCTCCTCTCCTCCATAATCCATATTTTGTTTCAAAGTCCACCCGAAGCAAGGGTCCAAGGAAGCTGCAACCAAGGCTCCACGGAAGAATCCCAAAGTTTAAGAATGGTTTGATTTGAGGATTTTTTTTATTCCATTTTTGGTTCGAATCTCAAAGCTCCACCGCAGCGGTACACCAAGCCGGAAGTCCCCAACTCTGCCGCCACGCCCAAATCACCCAATCTTAGTCAAGAAGCCGAAATCGAAGGAAAACGAGAAAGAGAAAGAGAAGAAAGGGAAAGAAAATTGGGCGGAACAATAAGAAGAAGAAAGGGTCAACTAATTCTTCCAGATTTCAGATCTGATTTTTCCGGAAGCACTTACCACCTCCGGTGCGCGCAAATTGACAACTCAGCCGCCGCCATTGCCAACCCAAAGCTCTTCCTCCTCCTCTCAATGGAACCTCTTGCTCCAGCCTCTTGATTCCTCTCCGCCGTCGAAAGAATAGTAAATTTCTGGCGGTGGGGTTGTGGGTATTGTTGTGTGTACAGAATCTCGATCTGCTCCAAATCAGACACAAGATCTGGTAGTTTCCTGCGATCGGAGGGAGGCTGTCGGAGGTGCATACGCGGAGCAGCCACGAGACGCGCCGATTGAGTTCTCGGGCTGGACGGAGGATGACGGACCACCGACCACCATTGACGCAGGGAGGAGGAAGGAGAAGGAGGAGGGAGAGAGAGTGTTTCGGTCAAATATGATTTTTCGGTTAGATTGCATAATTGGGTGGGTTAGGTAATTGGCTGGGTGCTTAGGTTGATTTTGAGTAGATAAAATTTGATGTGGCACAGTTAAATGACGTGGCAGCCTAGTTGGAAGGTCTTACGTAGGCGGATGGAATGAATAATGGATGTCCGTAGCTAACAGTGACTTTCTGGATAATGAGTCAAAGTATGGTAATGTCAATAGCAATTTTTTTTGTTTAGTGACTTCCGAATTATTTGGCCAAAGTTAAGTGACTATTTAGGTAACCAACCCTATTTCACCATGCCTGCATGATAAGAGAGTAAGTGGTAATTCATTAGAACGCACCCCCATTTCTGCTATTCCGGACTTGGAGAATGAAGAAGTAGATGCGAAGAATAAGGAAACCTTACCGTCGGAAGATGGAAACTTTGAAGTCCAAACCCTTCAAATTCCCGCGAAGAATTCGTTCGACAAAAATGAATCATTGGTTCTCCTCCTTAAACTCGTCATTCGTTTGTTCGAATTCCTTCCTCACTGGTGACCGATTGATTTAGGGCATCGACGAAGCAAGAATCCCCAGCCGTCGAAGATGATTCAGTGGATCGAACCTTCTTCGTGCTTGTCGTAGGTTTTCGCGTTGCGGGTGAGAAGTTTCCAGATAAGAGAGAGAACTATGGGTTATGATATGGATAAGGGGAGATAAACATGTGGTCCCAATTTCTTTTTGGGGTGGAAGCCCGATTCAGATTCTAACCAGATTTGGACCTATTCGAGCCGAGTTTCTAGCTTGGCCGGCCTTGACGTGTAAATAGCCTAGTGGCACCAAATCCAACGTGGCATCTATGACTGGACCACTAGCGTGTCAAATTTCACGGTAAAAACAGACGGAATCGGACGGAAAAACCTTTTTGAAATTCTCGTGAACGATGTGTACTGAAATGAAATTTTTAAACAACGTGTACCAAAATGTAATTCCGCCGAAACGTTAGGTATCATTTAAGTTAACTACTCTAATTATGAGCCTCAACTTTCAAGACATAAGAAATTCATTTTTTGTTTTATTTCACAACATAGATACCGTATTCTTAAATATTATGTATTATGTATATGAGCACTATAATATAAAAACGTATTCCCAACATACGTATGAGTACGCAGTAGGTTAGCGACCGATTATTAATCAAATGGGGAAAACATAACAAAGAAATAACAATGGCAGAAAAGCAATAATACTATTTTGGAGTTGTTGGAAGTAAGACACAGATTTGGCCAACTAAACACAAATACTAAAATGGGTTTTAAGAAAGCAAAGGTTAGATGAAATGGCATTGTCTGGATGTCGTCTCCAAACTCAACCGACCACTTACCTGCTCCTGCTTCTGCTTCTTACAGTATCCATTTCTCATCACTCTTTCCTGTTTCTGCTGACTGATCCATTATCAATTTATCTCTCAATATTAATTAAACTAAATCCCCAGAAAACACAAGCATGATCAGCTCCATTTGAATGAAGGAAACCAAAATTTGAGGAATAAAAGATGGGTTATTTTATATTAAATATGTTAATACTTAGTTCAATGAGGAAGACATTGTAAATGTAATTTAATATGCTATTAAATATACATGACTTGTGATTTGATGATACGTGTAATAGACCTAGCTCCATTTTCTATAGGTAACAGTCCATTTTCGTGACACTTTTTTTATTAGTCCTTTAAAACAAATTTACCATGTAATATTCCTACCAAGTGGGTTTCCCAATTTTTTTTTGGCATAGATAACTCCTCACGGAAAAACAAAGATAATACACAAACGAAGAAAAATCAAGTCCCAACCCAGGCAGTCAAGTCTACCTCCAAGACCCTGGGAGGTGTTCAGGGGCCATACGTGCCACGTAATGGGCGACCCTGTTACATGAATGGCGAACCGTTTGAAAACGCCCATGACGGAGCTCCACGATGTAGTTGCAGTATTTCCTCCACTATTGCACCTCCAGGATTGGAAGTGACCTGAGCAGCTTGCAACCTTGTTGAAGACGAGCAGCATGTCTTCAATATCCACCTGCAAAAAACCGGCACCCAAACACCAAACGCACGCATCCCTAACAGCTAGTAATCCAAAACAAAGGGTCGACAATACCTAGATAAGTGTTCCAACTGTCAGAGAACGACGCCTGCCGAGTTCCGCAGAACCCAACCCCGAGGAGCCGCCGACCCCTGGTCGAACATCACCATTCAACATTAACCTTGAGGGCGAACGGTGTGAGGGGGAAGCCAAATAGGATGACGAAGAAGAGGGGGGTGATGAGGTGGGAGAGGGAGAGGGTGGGAGTGTGAAATTGAGCATGTTCTGCCACTGACTGTGAAACTGCTGAAACAAAACCTCAAAGCGGGTTGAGCATGCTCAATAACCACTTGTTACGACCTTTCCAAAACTCGCCACCAGGCCAAGATCAGATGTCTCGCAAATGCGGCTGGGTCGCCAGAATATATTTCCAGTAGATCGTATGTGGAGTGTCGCCAAAATCCAGAGGC
>JAVBHU010000788.1:0-15512 GCA_034768395.1 Linum lewisii | reverse complement strand
TGGGTTTCGAACAATACAATATGCTATGAGAAAAAGCTTAAAACCCTGAATTTCTGGTTTGAACTTAGAAAAGAACACACAGCAATTTTTAATCAACATTATTGGTTGAATGAACCAGCAAAAAAAGCAACTACGGTGTTGATTAAGCGGGTTTTACATTCGTTTACAGCAGACTACTACACCCCCATGATTAAAAATAACAAAGAAAAAAATATACTTGCTTCGTCCGCTCATCACTGAAACAAAAATTAAAATAGAAACCCCCACCTGACTTCTTCTTTTCTGCTGTGCTTAAAAAAAATTAATCATCAAAAATACTCCCCACCAAAACCGTTTACTAAACTCGAAACCACTGGCTAAAAAATTGTTACTTCCAAACATGCTTTGTTTTAAAATTGTTTCAGTTTTTAGATAGTCGGATCCAGGGTCCAGAAACCGAGGATTTATCTCTGTGTTCATCTCAAAAACGCTGAGTTTGCTTCATCAGATTCACGACCCTCCTGGGGCTGGTGCGCCTCCGCCGCCTTGTTCGCCCATGGGGTCGGGGGAGGAGCGAGTTGCGTTTTTTGGCCGAAATTGGGGGAAGGGAACGGGAATTGTATGGATGATGAGAAGAAGGAATGAAGAGATGAAAGGGGGGAATTGGGGGTTTGGTAGAATATGGGGGAAGAAGCGGTTGGAAATTTAGATTGGAAAAGCGGGGGCCCGTAAGTGAAGAGGATTCAGCTACGGCGGTTTTGTTTTCTGTTCGTTACAGAAACCCTGATGGAGTTTTCCACAAGGGCGGCAAATGTTGAGTGATGCCAAAGTTCCGAATCCGTGTTCCCCTGAGATGAAAACTTCTTCCCCCCAAAAGTTTCTGGAACACCCTGAAATCCCCCTTTCTTCTGCAAAAACAGAAAAGTCAAAACGGGGAAGATGATTAAAGAACGAAAAAACAGGGGGCTTTTAATTTTTTACCTTGGCGGTTTTTGGGAGGTTGGGGTAGAGAATTTTCCCCTCCAATCTTATCGTGCTAACCCAATGGATTTTCTCTTTTGGGGGGTTTCTTCCTTTTTAGAAGACCAAGGTCTTCTTCTCCCCCCCCGCGATTTCCCCTTAAATCCCTTTCTTTTCCGTGGCTTTCCAGTATCCAGCTTCGGGTCTGTTCGTCCCCAGCCCAGTTGGGGTACTTCCATCTCGAACGAGAAAAATACACTCTTTCTCCCCCCTTTTTGTTTTCCCCCCGCAAACCAGAAAACGAGATTGAAAAAAAAAAAAACAAGAAGGTTTGTGATCGAAAAAAAAGAAAAAAAATCAAAAAAAAACAAAGAGAATTCTGCAAGTGAAAAAAGGGTTTACGGGCAATTCCCTGTCAGATTTTTTCAAATAACATCACGAGGGTTTTAAAGGAACTTGAGTCCATGCCCCTTGTTGTAGAGATAATGGGAGTGAGTCTTCATCATAGGATGGAAAACGGAATCAGGGGAAATCCATCTGATCCCTTCCTCCTTTGCTTCTTCGCCACCCAAAACCCCAACAAAACTTTTTTTTCCTTTTTCAAAGAACCCCGCCCAAAAAATTCGTTGAATTCAAAAAAACCCAGATTTAATCAGCTGAAGGAGAAAAGTGATGAGGGAGCTAGCTGAAAGACTGGTGATCGTGGTTAAGAAATGAAAAGGAGGCAGCAAAAAAGGAGAGAGAAAGAGTGAGGGAATTTGGAGGAAAATTGAAGTGAAAAATTTTGCCTAAAGAGAAAAGGGGGAAAAGGGGTATGAGGAAGTTAGGGAAAAACCATGGAGGTTTTTAATGGCTTTTTTGAGAGAAAGGGAAAAAAAAACGGGGAGAAGAGCACCTTCTCTAAAAAATGACCTGTTTTTTTTTTTTTTTTTTTTTTTCCCTTTTTCTGGGGAAGAAGCAAGGAAAGGGGCTGTGAGGCAACTTTCTTTTAAAAACCCCCTTTTTAAACCCTTTTTTTGGGGTAATTACATTAATTAAGCATGGTTTTTTTTTTATTATGTAATAATTAAGATTAAAATAGTTATAATTTATTAAGATGGGTTGGTTTTGGTTTATTTAAAAGTGGGGTGTATTTTATGTAAAATCTTAAAATTTGAATCTATTGTTTTTTTGGGGTGAGGGGTTTTTGATGTTCATAAGAAATGCAAAATTTAAAAAAATCGGATTCGAATTTAAAATCGATTCGATAATAACCAAGACGCAAAATTAGTTCGGCTTTTGGGGGCCGAAAACAAAAAAAAGTTGGTTTTTCGGCTTTTAGACGGGATAGAGTGAAAGAAGATAAATTTAAGAAACCCAAAAAACGTTAACGTACCCTAAAAGTTAACGTTCTCAAGTAAGTTTGCTTTTGGGGTTTCCTTTTTTTTTTCATCTGTATTTTTTCAGTCCACGAGAGCAAATTGTTTAGATGAGATAAGGTTAGTTATGATTTTTTTTAAAAAATGAGAGTTTTTAACCCTTGATCATTTTCATGATCTTGCTTTTAAGAGGAGTTAGTAATTTGTTGTTGGGGAAAAATGCTAGATTTTTCGTGATCCCAGAAATTTTACCCCCCAATTCACCCCCAAACATCTAATTCTTCCTACTTTTTATGTTTCTCTTGTAATGTTTGGAGGCCAAATTTAAATGTTAAGAAGAAAAAAGGGGTAAAAAAAGGGGGCCCAAAAGGGGAAAGTATGAAGTAAAAGGGGGAAAAAACGATTTATTATAGGGCCTATTTTAATTTTTCAAAGTAGGGGGGTAAAAAGCTATTCCCCAAAAAAAATTTTAAATTTTAACCCCCCCTTTAAATTTTCCCCTTATATTATTTTTAAAAATTTTCGATCAATTCCAATTCGCAATGGGGAAAAATTTTAAAACTCAATATTTTTAAAGGAAAAGGAATAAAATAAGCAATATTGGATAATTAGAAAAGTCCTTTGATTAGGATTTGATTTGGTGGGGGTAGGTGCATTTCGTAACCCTAAAAACCATTTTTTTATTATTTTTTTTCAGGGGGAATTGGCGGGAAAAGGTCCCTTTTTTGAAAAAAACAAACAATCTCCTGGAAGGGGTTTTTTGTTAACGTTTTAAGTAGAGGGGGTTTTGGCAATATTGTAAGGGGGCTTCTTTGTTAACCTTTAAGTAGAGGGTATGTTTTACTAAATAATTGTTTAAATGACTTATTTTTTCTTTCAATAGTACAAAAACCCTGGCCCGTTATCTTATTTAATTTTTTTATTTTGAAAGAAAGTGGGGGTTAATGCACTTCTGAATGGTGGGTTCAGCTGTATAACAAATTTCCCCAATACCTCATGTTTTTTTTTAAATACCCGAAAGCGTTCAGAATATTTTTGTTTTTATCCATTCTTTTTTTTTATTCATTAAAAAGTTTATTCGCCCGAAAATTAAGAATTATAGTTTTCGGGGGAAAATTTATCTTAAAGAGTGGGTGTCCCTTTTTAACTGGTGATTCAGTTAATTTGAAGATGGGGCAGCAACTGTAATGGTTGATGGGAAAAGGGACGGTTTTCGAAAACCCCCAAAAAAATTTTAAAACTTTGTGAAGTTTCAAAAAGCTTGGAGGAAGGGGGTTTAGAAGTACTTGCGTTGACTCCTGTAGGCATTGAGTTTGATGTTGGGGGAGAAGGAGTCCACCACATTTTTCTGTTGTGGACCATTTTCGTGAGTGATTGGGACGTGAAAATTGAGTTTTTTCTATTTATCTAAAAAACTCATGTGACAGATTACCTGCACGAAAATGCCCTTAGGTGTGGGCTTATGGTATAATTATTGTTTCTTTAGTTAGAATCATCGGTTACCTTATTAAATAAAAAAAAAATGATTCCTTTATAGGCCAAGATGAATTGAATGTGATCCCTAGCTTTGTGAATGTACGGAAATTACCTTTCGAAATACCTTAGTATATCAGCTTTGTGGGCATACAAAATGTATTTGATTTTTGCTCTGAGGTTTTGTTTATGATTTTATTGTACATATATTTTGTGTTTATAATATATTTATGAAGAAAAAAATCAGTTTTGTTCCTTTTTTTAATCATCGTACAATACTCATATTATGAAATACATATTGAACACTGTTTGGAAGTCACTAATGTATTTGTCATTTAATCACTATTAACCACAAATCCTATTTACAGACACAGAAATTATTGAGGTAAATACGTTTATTTGGGTCACAAAATATACTTTTATGAGAAACAAAATTTTAATTTGCCTTTATATGTATGAGGTATTTTTCTCTATTTATAAAATAATATTTATTTTAATATTAATTAAAAATTTTTATAGCTTTGGGAAGCCGATAATTTATAATTGTCTTTATATATTATATGATAAATATTTTAGAAGAAAATAATGTATAATTGCCTTTATAAGTTATACAGAAAATTCTTTAAATGACACATAATTTAGAACTGACTTTGTAGGTGGTATAGTTAAATTTTTAAGAGTTGCCTCTATAGGTTCTATATATGATTAGCTTTTTAGAGACAGATAATTTATCTGCCACTATATGTTATATGATTAAAATTTATAGAGGTAGATGACTTGTAAACTCTGTATTTTTTTTATATAGATAAGTGTTAGATGATATATAATTATTTAAAAAAAATGTGAAATATATATATATATATATATATATTTATAAATATATATTTATATATATATATATATATATATATATATATATATATATATATATATATATAAGTAAACATTGATGTTTCTATTTCTAATAATGAGTAAGGAGAAATTTGTGTTTTTAAATTTTGATTTCTTTTTCTTGGCTTTAATTTCTGCATATAACTCAGTTTGTAATTCATATTTAAAAACTGCGTTGAAAAAATTAATAAGTCATCCTGAATCAAGTAGAAAGAACTTAGCACATCTCCTACAACCTAGGAATGAATTCCTTTCAAAAGCATATATATGCGTTTCTAAAAAGATTATCATCAACAAAAATAAGTGCCTCTAAAAGGTTGTTGATCCGCCCAGTTGGACCGTGGGATCAATACTGTGGTTCTTTGGAGGTTAGGCAATGAATCCGTCCTCGGAGGATGTCTCGGCGGATGGTACCTTGCAGGGTGGACGTGCAAGGGGTTAGTATGTGTAAGGTGGCAAGTATTGGATAATATAGGGAGAATGGGTTACAGAGAAGTACCGGGCGAGAGCCCTTTTTGTGTGGGCGGAACCGTTTTGCCTTTAGCGTACAGCGTGAAAGCTTTTTAAGTATCAGGCGTATGGTCCTAAGTATGTTTTTCCTCTTCTGAATGGGGGACCCTGTTATTTTAGGTCCCATTGGTCTGGCAGGGTCCACGTGTCCTGCTCTGAATGGGCCGCAGCGGTGTCACCGTCAACAGTAATGGGCGGTGGCCTCCTCTAGACATGACAGGTGATCCCTTGGCTGGAGGCGGACAGAGGAGGAACGCCCTGGAGCGACGGACCGCCCTGGCCATATTCGAGGGCGGATTCAACTCGGGCCCATCAATTGCCCCAGTATGGTCTCGAGGCTGTAAGAGGCTCGAGGCGATATTATTGGAACTGCTTCGAACGCCTTGGAGTGAAGATCCGCCCCGGTCAGGTGGGAGGGCGGATTTACATTCGATGCCCATTTAATTGCCCCCAGTATGACCTTGAGGCCGCTAGAGGCTCGGGGGATACTATGGAACTGTTTGAACGCCCCGAGACGAGAGATCCGCCCCTTCTAGATTGAACCTGTTGACGGTTGATTTGAACGGGCGGGGCCTTCTTTCGAGGGAGCTTGCACGCGCTCTAACTGGGGGGGACACGTGGCCCCATTGTATTTGGCGACGTTTCGCGTCCCCCGAGCAGTTAGGTTAGTAGCCACTGTTTGGGGGACACATGGCAACTTTATACTGGGCGATGGTTCGCTTACCCACGTCACTAGTATAAATATGGGGTTTCCCCCCCCTCGATTTGGCACTTTAGACTGAAAAACTAGTTTTTGAGAGCATCCGCCCTTTCTTCTTGCCAACTTCTTTGAGCGTGTCTATCTTGTCAGCCGAGTTCGCCTTTCCCTTATTTACTTTGACTCTGTCCGCCCATCTTCCAAAACATCCACCGAAGATGCCTTCTGATGTTGAGTCGTCCTCTTCCACCGAAGCAAGTATGTTCCTTTGAAACTTCTTACATTCAGATTTTTTTTATCCGCCCATTATTTATTTTTTGTTCTTTCGCATTTCTGTATTGCGTGCCCCGCCTTTCTACTTCCTCCTTGGGCGAGTGATGATGTCGTCTAGTGGGTCATCGTCGTCCTTAGATTATGACCTTTTAGAGAGTCTGTTGAGGGGCAGCGGGCGGGGACGACGGCGGTCTGCCGCGCGCCCCTCTCGAGAGGCGAGGATGAAAACTGCTCCTGTATCTGCCCGCCCTTTGGCGTTCATTCCTCCTCCTCTTCTGATTTGCGCCCCTATATACTTCTGTTGTAGGAGGCTATGATGAAGGGAGGAGAGGATCAGGGCGGATTCACCGCCGAAATGTCGTCAGCCCCATCCGTGCAACCGAGTCCTCCTCTGACTCCTGAGCCTTCCAAGGAAGAAGTCGATGACGAGGGATCAGACGCCGCGATCCCAAACAGAAAGGGCAGATGCCCTATCCGGAGGACTTCGACCTCATCTTTAATCCGTACGCGGACTTCACCGCCGAGTACGTGTTTTTCGGAGGATGACGAAACGCTGCCGACTCCGTCGGCGGAGCAGCTCCGCCGGCAGGCAGAGGCCAGGTTCCAAGGACCCAACTCAAATGTCTGTCGGCGGTTTCGCCTCGTGCAGGTCGGGTTCACCAAGGAGGCCTGGGGTTTCGAGCTGGAGACCGAAGCCGTGAACAAGTACGGCTACAAGCTTTTGTCCTGGGAGCAGATGTGGGACGGTGCGCCTGCGGACTGCCGAGAGGTGCATGGGCCGGGGGTACTTCCCCTTCGTCAAGACGAGCGCCTTGGCGAGAATTTTGAATGAGTGCGACATGCCTCATCGTTTCTTATTACGCCGCCCCGCTCGAGTCTGCTCAATCGGGAATTGTCCACCTGGATGGGTGGGAGTGTGGGTTGAGGCGCTTAGGTACGGCCTCCGCTTCCCCCTGGATTCCTGGGAGGTGGATGTTCTTGATCTTTGGGAGCGTCCTTGGGAGCGCTCCAACCTCATGCCTGGGCGGTCATGACCGCCTTCAAGGTGTCATGCATCAAAAGACATGTTGCTCCAAGCGCCAGAGTATTCCGCCAGCTATACTCCGCCAAAATTGGGCAGAATGGCATTACGTTCTCAAAGAGGAGAGCGTATTCTGGGAGCGGAGTCTACGGCGTCATCAAGGCGTCCTCTGTGTGGTTTCACAGCTTCTTTTTTATGAGAGCTGAATCGCCGGAGGATGCCTCTGGGCAGAGCGCCTTCGACCTACTTGGTGTATGGCGCAATTGAAGAGTTCAACCGACTTCACCGTCTTCAGGGGAATGACGCCAGCATTGTAGACTGGGCGAATACCTGGAACTACAACCTGAAGAAGCGGGGCCTAAACGCTCTGAAGCACTGGCTAGATGGCGGTGGTGGAGCAGACAACAACTGAGGGCGATGCGTCCATTGTAGGCGCCGCTATTTTCACATGTTGATTGTGATTTTTGGTGTCTAACCTGTTTCCTTGTCTTGTTGTTCTTGCAGAGAGTTCCATCTTCCCGCTGCGTTGCTGAACGCTAAGTCCCGGAGGGCGGTTGGCCACACTCAGCCTCAACCCGAAGGTTCGGGAGCTGAGCAACATCAGCAGCAGAAGGATGCGGACTAGACGCGCCCTGACCAAGAGAAAGCGGAAAAGGAACGCTTTGAGAGGAAACGCTCTAAGCAGAGTCCTCCCGCACAGAACCTGGAGCGTTCAAAACGCCGAAAGTCGGTTATGAGGAAGGACTCTGGCAAGGCAAAAAACCGGCGGCAGGACCAGGTCGGGAGACCCCGTCAGGGGAGTTCAGCGCTGCCCGCCCCCCTATATGCAGCCGACACTTAGCGCAGTCGAGGTTCTTACCCAGGCCGCCCTTTCAACTGGCGGCCGACTGGGATATCGACCACCCCCGTACCGAGGACGGGGTTCGCCGCTTGGCGATGGAGCAGATGGCGATTGGGGCCAGGGTAAGCTCAAATTTCAGTCGGAAGACTGGCGCTGCGTACTCGTTCCGTTTCACAATCTGATCCGCCTGGATTTTATTCTGTTGCAGCTCTTAGGTACCGCCGGGGCCCTGCTGTTAGCCGATCAGGCGCACAGGGCAGAGCGGCCGCAAGGTGTGGAGGAGATGGAGGCTGAGTTGAGGGAGGCTCGGGCCGCCTCTCAACAATGGAAGGCCAAATACTCCAGGGCCAAGAAGGAAATGGAAGAGGAGGCGGCCCGGCTTCTGGTAACTACCTTTTATCAGTTGGACTTGCTCCGTGTTGCGCACGCTAACCAAGCTACTGAACATATGTTGGACTTACAGGCGGAGCAGGAGAAACGATCAGGCGGAGAACGCCTTGACGGAGGCGTGAAGCTGATAGGGACGCCTTGAAAGAGGAAGTGGTCCGCTTGGAAACGTCAAGGCGGTCATGGCCGAGGACCTGGAGGCCAAACCAAAGACGTGGAAAGCCGCGACCATGCCTTGAAAGAAGCCGAGGAGACCCTTCAGGCGCTGAAGGCGGAGTGGAGAAGGCCGTCGCCGAGAAAACTGCGGAGGAGCTTGGCGACCGGGTGCAAGGTGCTTTGGACAACACCCTTGCTGCTGTTCGCCACGAACTCCGACGGGGGAATGTGGACTGTTCCTGGAATCAGGAGCAGATGTTCACGTTTCGCGTCTCGGCGGGCTGATGGCGCAGGAGTTCAAAGAGGAATCTGCTGACTCCCAGGTGATTCCTTCGGACCGCCGCAAGGAGCTGTTGTCCGAGGCCTTCTTTCTGAGGTGAGCCTTCGCCACAAGGAACTGAGGAAGAAAGCTCGCGCTGACAGGTTGCATGGCGGACAAGGCAGGGTCGTCGGGCGGGCGTTCGTAGTTCCATGTCTTGTAAATTTGCTCTTCCTTTCGGCTTCGTGCCCTTTGTATCAAACGTGCCAATCCGCCATGTCAGGATGAGAAATGAAATGCCATTGTTACCCAGTTTTCATCCCCTTTTTCTTCTCTCTTCTTTTTTTTTGTTTGTGTGAAATTCGCATGATTGCTGAGGTAGATTTCTCCTTAGGGAAAACTGGACAACGAAGTGTTGGGTTCCGCCCTGGGGAATCCGAACTTGGAGGAAATATTGGGTTCTGCCGTGGGAACCCGAATGATGATGAATTAGATTCCGCCCTGGGGAAAATGAATTCAACGAAGAGTTGGGTTCCGCCTTGGGGAACCCGAACGCTGATGAAATAGATTCCGCCCTGGGGAACCCGGATGTGGAGGAAATGCTGGGTTCCGCCTTGGGAAACCGAACGATGATGAATTAGATTCCGCCCTGGGAAAACTGAATTCAACGAAGAGTTGGGTTCCGCCTTGGGGAACCCAACACTGATGAGCTAGATTCCACCCTGGGGAATCCGAACTTGGAGGAGATGCTGGGTTCCGCCTTGGGAAACCCGAACTTGGCAAGGGGTTAAGTTCCTCCTAGGGGAGTTCGAACCCGGCCATGCTTTTAGTAGTTACTTGTTTATTTGATACATAATATCGTATATATATCCTTGAATGAAACTGCCTTCCTTTCCTTACATATACGCCCTTCTTCGATTCAAGCGAAGTTGGAATGCCTTCAAGGTGTCGAAGGTTTTCCTTGAGGTCTCCCAGGTGGTCCTCACCTGCCTTGGTCTTAACCAGCAGGTCATCAACGTATGCTTCCATGTGATGACCCAACTGATCTTGAAAAACTCTGTCATCATCCTCTGGTACGTCGCTCCGGCATTTTTTAGGCCAAACGGCATTCACATTGTAGCAGTAATTGCCCGAAGGGCGTCGAGGAATGACGTTTTTTCTTGGTCCGCCTTTGCCAGAGGGATCTGGTGGTATCCCGAGAACATGTCCAAGAAAGACAACGTCTCATGGTTTGCTGTGGCGTCCACCAGTTGGTCGATATTGGGCAGCGGAATATGGGTCCTTGGGACAGGCGTCGTTGAGGTTTGTAAAATCTATGCACATCCGCCAGCTTCCATCCGCCTTGCCCACCATTACTACATTCGACAGCACGTCGGGTATTGGACTTCCCTGATGAAACCTGCTTCCAACATTTCGTTATTTCTTCTTGGACCGCTTGTTTTCTTGTCCAATTTACTGTCCGCTTCTTTTGCGACACGGGGCGGGCGTCTGCCCTCACAGCTAGGTGGTGCTGCATGATCGCGGGGTCCAGCCCAGGCATATCCTGGGGTTTCCACGCGAACAAATCAGCATACTCTCTCAGCAGTGCCACTGTGCGGTCTCGGTCTGGGACTGGCATATGAGCGAGACAGCCGTATCACTCTCTCAGGATTACCAGGATACAGTGGGACTTCTGTATCCGCCTCTGCGGATTCTGGGCGGACATACGCGTCGTCTCTAGTATCCACTGAGAAACACGCCTCTTCTTTCTTGAGAGCCACCCTATAGCATTTTCGTGCTAATGGAGTGTTTCCCCATGCTACTCCGATTCCTCTTGCAGTAGGGAACTTCATGACTTGATGGACTGTGGAGGAACTGCCTCGAAGGCGGCCAAACTGGGCCGCCCCATTATCATGTTATACGCCGAATTGCAATTGGTGACGTTAAATTTTATGTGCTTTGTTTTCCTGGATGATCGTCGTCCCCAACGTGATGGGTAAGGTGATCACGCCCAGTACAGGGACGTCGTTTCCCGCGAAGCCAGTCAGCATGATCTTAGAACGCTTGAGTAGGGCGGGGTCTAATCCCATTCTGTTGAAGGCGTCGGCTGAGAGTATATCTGCCGAACTGCCCTCGTCCACTAGCACCCGCTCTACCAGAGTGTCTTCAATGATGACACGGATCACCATCGCTTGGGTGCTGGGACTTCCCCGCGCAAATCTGCCGATTGTGAACGTCAATGGCGGCTCTCTATCCGACTGTCTGACCATGGAACATTCACCAACGACCTTTTGTTCTGGGCGCATCCTCCTCTCCTCCCAAATCATGCTGCATGTTCTCCTGTATCTGGGCTTTCCGCCTTCTTTTGGGTATTCGGACTTTCCTCATCCGTTATCCTGTCGAAGACACTCGCCTTTCTGGGGGGCGTGTGTCTACCCGCCTTCGGAGGGGGTGTCTCTAATCTTTCCTTTTCTCCTCGTCTTGGCGATTCTGAGCGTTCCCGCTCTTTTCTCTTTCGGTTACTTATGATGAATTCCTTGAGTTCACCATTCTTTAGGCTCGCTCAATCTCACCGCGGAGTTCCCGGCAGTCCTCCGTGTCGTGCCCCTTCTGCCCATGAAACTCGCAATACTCATTTGGGTTCCCTCTTTTCAGTGCCGCTTAGGGTAACGGGGCCGGCCACCGCAATCCCCCTTTCTTTTCTTGGAGGACGTACATGAGCCTTCCCTTGATTCCGACAGGGGGGTGTACCCTTGTTCCGATCTTCCCTCTCCGTGAGGGCGGTTGTCTCTTCTGTCGTCAGGGCGTTTCTCTTTCGCCCTTGTATCCTGTCCCTGTTCTGATCGCTTGAGCGCCTGTACCCGTCCTGTATCATTGCGACATTCTCTTCCACTTCAGCACATGGAGGATACATGTCTCCAATTCGGTGTGGGTTTTTGGCTTTCTCGGACCAAGTCCTTCACAGCTCGGTGCTAAGCGTGGTGGTTTTGGATGTGGTGGAGCACAATGTCCAATGCGAGGTTGGGCACCGCCGCGACCGCCGCCTTGGCCCACTTCTCGTAGTACTGCCGAGAGTCTCTGACCGGTTCTGTCTCAAGTTCCAGAAGGCGGACAAATTTCGTCCCGCCTCCTTTTGGTTTGAGAACTTGTGGAGAAAGAGCTGGCAGAAATCTTCCCACACTACAAAAAATGAAGATTTTAGCGTCGGTCGAAACCGCCTTTAGCGTCGGTCATCGACCGACGCTAAAATATTTAGCGTCGCTTACAACAAGCGACGCTAAATGTAGCGACGCTAAATTTTAGCGTCGGTTCTTCCAAGGCCGACGCTAATTTTAAACCACGACCGACGCTAATTTTGAGCTGACCGAAATGAATCGCTGACCCAACCCAATTTTTTTTTTGTTTTCAGATTTGGTCACTCCATTTTCCAGTTTTATCTTGGTCACTTAGATTTTTAGGTCATCCTTTTGGTCACTTAAATTTATTATGTCATATTTTTTGGTGCTTTAGATTTATTAGGTCCAGTTTTTTTGGTGCTGGCGGCGGCAACGGTGGCAGCGACGACAGCGGCGATGATGGCGGCGATGGCGGTGGCAACGATGGCGGCAACGGGCGGGTGGCGACGATGGCGGCGACGGTGGTGGCGATGGCAGCGATGACGGGAAGAAGAGGAGAAGAAGAGGAAGAAGAGGAAGAGGAAGAAGAGGAAGAGGAAGAAGAGGAAGAAGGTGGATCTGGAGATCTAGAAAAGGAAGTAGAGGAGAGGAAGAGAGGAAGAGGAAGAAGAGGAAGAAGGTGGATCTGGAGATCTAGAAAAGGAAGTACAGGAAGAGGAAGAAGAAAGGGAAGAAGAGGAAGGCTGGTCAGAAAAAGGAAGAGGAAGAAGAGGTGGAGGAGGAAGAAGAAAGAGGAAGAAGAAAATGAAGGTCAGAAAATGGAAGAGGAAGGAAGAAAATGAGGAGGAAGAAGGAAGAAAATGGAAGAGGAAGAAGAAGGTTGAAGGAGGAAGAAGAAGGCTGAGAGAGATGATTAGGGTTAGGGGGGCGGTTTTTTAGCGTCGGTCGGTAACCGACGCTAAAAATGTCGGTAACCGACGCTAAAGTGGTTGGCTTCGTTTCCGACCGGAAAAGCAAATTTAGCGTCGTTGTCGACATGTTTTAGCGTCGGTCGCTTATCGACCGACGCTAAACCTTGGTCAAAACGCGAGTCAAGGGTTTTTAGCGTCGGTTCCTCACTGACCGACGCTAAATACTTCCCTCCGAGCGACGCTAAAGGCCTTCTTTTTTGTAATGTCATTCTTTATGATTCCTTCTGCCAACCTCCATACCAGGTTTAGTGCAGCTCCAGTTAACGTTCCAGGGAAAAGTACGGGCAGTAGTAGCGTCCGGGGCCGTGAACATCTGCATGGCAATGGTGAATGTTAACAGGTGCTGGTCGGATCCCCATTCCGTCGTATGCTTGATTGCTGGCGGCACGAATCCTTGTGGGGGAAGGAAAGTGAGGAGACTCTTGGTCCAGAGGCTGCCGCATGGCGAGTTGCTTGGGCTGACTGGTGGCGAGGGAGGAAACAGTCAGTACATTCGTCCGAGTCCGCCATGCGGTTGCCAGTCCGCCGGATTGACCCTCGGTGTGATTTCCGGGGGTTGTCTTGGCCACCAGGAACTTCATCATCATTGCCATTTCAGCGTTCTGTCTTTGTAGATCGGCTACCTGTGCCGCTAGGTCCCCTCAGCGGGATCAGCCGCCGTTCTATCTTCCGATGGAGGGGGGATGCGGGACTCCCTCGGAGCAATCCAAGCCTAGAGGGCGGATTGGATGGGGTGTTTTGTGTAGCCGTTCCTAAGGGTGGGTCTACGGAAGGACGAGGGTCTCGGGGGACGCCCGCCGATACGACTTGTTTGGCCGGGGTGACGAGCGTTTCCGTGGGGACACCACTCGTGGGATTTTCCTCCAAATTCTGCATGTTGTTTGTCTTTTGGAACAAAACGTTTAGCTTGCCCCTATCTGGTGCGCAATTGATCGCCCAGTTGGACCGGTGGATCAATACTGTGGTTCTTTGGAGGTTAGGCAATGATCCGTCCTCGGAGTGTCTCGGCGGATGGTACCTTGCAGGGTGGACGTGCAAGGGTTAGTATGTGTAGGTGGCAAGTATGTGGATAATATAGGGGAATGGGTACAGAGAAGTACCGGGGGAGAGCCTTTTTTGTGTGGGCGGAACCGATTGCCTTTTAGCGGTACAGCGTGAAAGCTTGTAGTATCAGGCGTATGGTCCTAAGTTGTTTTTTTTCCTCTTCTGAATGGGGACCCTTTTATTTATAGGTCCCATTGGTCTGGCAGGGTCCACGTGTCCTGCTCTGAATGGGCGCAGCGGGTCACCGTCAACAGTAATGGGCGGTGGCCTCCTGTAGACATGACAGTTGTTCCCTTTGGCTGAGGCGGACAGAGGACCGCCCTGGAGCGACGGACCGCCCTGGCATATTCGAGGGCGGGATTCAACTCGGGCCCATCAGTAGTAAAGAAGGCGGAACAATAATTGTTTAAATTAGTACAGTTACAAACAAAATTCTATCACTAATCTTTAATGGGACATATATTATATGTCACTAAATTTATCTCTAAAGACATTTAACGACAATGGTGTCATTGGGACATATGCTCTCTGCCACTAAAACTGTAGAGGCAAATATGATTTACCTCTATAGATAATTTTTTTTCAGTGTATGAATATGCTAATTTAAATAGCTCATAACTCATAACGAGTCACTTAAAACAATTCTAACGGTTCATTACATGGTTCAAACACGAGGAGGAAAATAAGAATAAAAATAAAATAAAGGTCTATTTTTGCCTTTATCTAATTCCTTTTCAAAAGAAAAGAAGGTCTATTTGAAACTGAAAGCAGTGTTATTTTCATGCACAAGTGACACTTTTGACAACATATAAAGCAATTGATATTAACTTTTTCTTCAGGGGTGATGAACTGATGTATACAGTTTTTTTTTTGTGTGTTGTATGATACGTGCAAATTGTTTTTTTTCCAAGAATTTTGATACAGACATATTGGAAAATTAAATTGAAAAATCTCTCAATTTTTGAGTCTCACATCTCCTGTAGCTTTTATTGGATGGATCCAAGCAGGAAACTGATTAATTAGCATTCAATTTTTAAGTTTTTATTTTTCAATAACTTAACTATATACATACATGCGAGGGCTTGGTCTTGGCTCGACTCAAGCTCATGGACCGGATGGGTTTATAGGATTGTTCTTCCAATGCTATTCTTAGGCGAGGTAAAATGCTTCGTGGACTTAATCACACATGGATCACCCTTTATGCCCAAAGTTTCAGATGCACAACCTTGAACCAACTACGTCCAATTGGTCTATGTACGATCTTCTATAAAATCATCTAAAAAATATTATGTGGCTCATCTATCTTTCAATATTTTCCTAGCCAAGACGTGATAAACCTTTTGGTTGGTTAATCACTTTTACGCTAAATAAATAATTATATGTATACTAGGACTCTTCTAGTCCATGTATTGATCATAGTTAATTAGAGAAAATCTATCAACAAAAATGTTTGAATTAATCCTATTAATTATGGATTAGGTTTAACTTTTTAGTATTAAAATTATTCCAACTAAAAGACTACACAATTGCATAACTTTGTTATACAAAAGGTGTGAGACTATGCATTCATCAATCACAACTCAATATACATCATTAA
>JAVBHU010000787.1:0-15525 GCA_034768395.1 Linum lewisii | reverse complement strand
GGTGTAAATAGGCGAGCGAGTTAGCGAAAACCTTGGTAATAAAAAGAGAGCGTTCGGTGCGTAGCTTCTTTTCTACTACGTACGCAAAGTTACGAAGTTACTTAGCTCGACGTTAGGAGAGTCAAGGGGGAACGCCATGCCTCCCTAGAAGAACCCGCGGTTCGCTTACTTTCAAAGGTCAAACCCTTTCGCTCCCCCCTACTGAAAAGGGGCAAAGCCGTTTTCGCACCACTGATAGACTACTTAAGATTCAATTAAAAAGGGCCCCTACTTAGTTGACTGACAATGACAAAGGCTTGCGAAACTAAGTAGGGCCTGAGGCCCCCTGCAAATTCGTAAATCTGAAGGGGCATGCCGCAACAAAAGGATGGTCCCTATGCTTTTCATTCTTTCGGAAGGGATAAAAAAGAAGTACCCCCTCTGGTGAACCTCTCCTTGTGATCGGGATGAGATGCCTCCCTTAGGGGGCGGATCGAATCGGAGTTTCCTTAGGTAACCACTGACCTACAGTTATCCTTAAACTTCGTGCTTGGTGGAGAAGAAGCGAAAAAAGGGTTTACGCTCGCTTGCTGTCTTGTTCTCTGCCGCGAACTGGGATCGCTCGCCAGCTAGGTCGATTTGGAGCAAGATTTTTTGAGAACATTTTAAACCCTCTTCGGGGACAAGGGCGGGACGACCTCTCGATCTACTACTGCAGCCAGGAAATAAAACGTCCGTCTAGGCCTTCCTCTTGCTCCGATCCCCTACGCTAGGACGTGTCTGGGCCAAGAGCCATAGTTGTTGCTGTTTTCATTTGGTTGTTTTTTTCTCGTTTGTTGATACCGGCAAGACCCAGCGGATGAGTTACTGGTTGGAAAGTGAGGGGGACTCTTAGTATCTGCATACCAAAAGGGGCGTGTTTAAAAAAAAAAACTATCATTTCATTTTTTTTCTTGTCTTCTTAGCAGCGGGCGGGAAAGGAGTCTATTATCTGCCTAGCTTTGGTAGATTTCCCCAACGCAATCCAAAAAAATCCACGAATCCTTGGTGGATAAGTCCGACGACTCAGCAGCAGCGCGGAATTTACTTTCTCGTCCAGTGGATTTGATCTATAGTTAGGGGGCAATACATACCAAAAGGTTCGAAGAAGGAACGCACATAAGAGTCTATAATCAACCCACCCTTCTGTATAACCTATTCAGATTAGTGAAGCGGCTGGATGCATAAGGGAAGTGTACGTTTGTGAGACCTTAGTCGGGATGCATAGGGGAGTCAACCTACGAGCACGGAAGAGCAGCGGTAGTTCGTAGCTTGTCTTTCTTTGATAAGTAAAAAGTGACGTGGCGTGTAGTGAGCTTTCTGGCGGAAAGGCAGACTTGAAACTGACTTACAGCTTGCTTTGCTCTGGAGGGAGCTTCCTGAGTCAGACCAACTCGGCTACCGAATCGTCTGAATGGAATGTATTTATTAGGAAAGCAGGAAAGTGGATGTTCACTCACTAAAAGAGCTCAACAAAGTCACTCCTTGAAAGAGGCCCGAGCCCTTGGCTAGATGGATCAAATAGGTGATCTGTGGGGTGCTATATTAGTCCTTGCTTTAAAATTTAATTGAAATAAATAGTTTTAGACCAATACTAAAGATAAGAAATAGAATAATCCACAATAAAAGAAAAAAAAAGTTCTATAGAGATATAGAATCGGTAAAGACCTTACCTCTATTCCTTCCTAAGGAAGGTCAGGAATAGTGGCGTTATCTTATCTTTAAAACGTCCTGAAAGGCTTAACGAAAGCGGTTTAACGATAGTTAAAAAAAAAAGGAATCCAGGCATTAATAATTGGAAGAAGGATCTACTGGTTGAGACGCTAGTGAACTAGCGGAATTCCCTTTATTCCGTGGCATCAGAACTTCCCTTCAACGGCTTTCTGCCTAACCTAACACGGGTTTACTAGTTGAATTAGGCTCATTCCTAGGTCAAGTCCTGTCAAAGAAACGAGTTGCTATTCAAGGAATGACCTATAAGCGGCCAGTTCTCTCGCTTGAGAGACAATTGGAAAAAAGTCAGGATACCAAGGGCTCCCAGAGTGAAAGGCCTGCTCCAAACCTGAGCCGAGTTGACCCTGAGGAACCCTTAAAATATAAGAAAGAACCTCCCACCAGAAGTCGTCACCTATAACATCGTCCAGGAAAGGCTCCTCACCTACAAGATCAGGCAGTTCCAAAAGCTCCTCATCAGAAAGTACGGGATAAATGATGCCCCTCTCAAGTACATAGACTGGCACCTGTTTATCCTTGCTTAAACTCCTTCTATATAACTACCATGGATTTCCACCACTTCCCGAAAGAAGCATTCTGCCTGCTCTGCTATCTTGCCAGGTGCTACAAGATTGGAATCATGCTTTATAGGCCCTGGGTTTATTCCTATTTAGGACATTGGGAGATTCACCCCGAAAGGAGACCCTACCTTCAGAAATGGTTGACCGCCCGCAGAACAATGGAGACATGTCAGAATATCCTTATCCCTTTTGCCTCTTCAACCTCCCGGAAAAAAAGAAAGTTCAAGAGGGGGAAACCCATGTAAATATCAATCCATGGTATACTTCCATCCGCGATATTTTGTTGTTTAACGAAGTGCTTGTGCTTTCACTCGAAAAAGAAGTTCCGAATCATTTTTCAGGTGCGAGAAGAGTACCAACTTCAGCGACGATCAATTGCCACGTGCTCTATTTCTCCCTTCCCTCGGACTCCACAGAGTTAAGAAGGCGGGATAGGAGTCAAGTGATTCGCACTCCATTCATCATCTCGTGGATCCGTTGGCGGCTCAACAATCAACCATTGAGATGTAACCACTTTATCGAGAGAGATCAGAGGTTGGGAAAGGTTTTCTTTCAAGTGAGGGTACGCAATAGAATAACATGGTTGTTGTCTTTGATACGTTTCATCTTCGTCTTCCTCGGTCAGCTTCGTTTGAATAAGAAAGCGGGGAATCTCGAATGACTTCTTTGAAAACCGGCTCTGTTGCGAGAGATCTAATTGAACGGCGAGGAGGGCTCAAGAGTTGACTTATCAGCGGAAACAGGAGTAGCCAGCAGTTTGCAGGAGGACATGCCAGCTTTGTAAAGGAGGTCTTGAATGTACTTGCGTTGTGAAAGATGGAGGCCGGTGGACGTTGTCGCGACCTCAATACCCAGGGAATAAGTTAATGCACCCATGTCTCGAACAGCGAAGCGAGTTTGCAAGTATTGAATAAGTTGATGCAAAGCTGAAGAGTCATTGCCTGTGATTAAGATGTCATCAACGTAGACCAGGAAAAAGAGCATGACCCCATTATGATGATAATAAAAGAGAGAGTGGTCGGTTTTAGAGCCAAGAAAACCATAAGTAAGTAAGGCGGAGACACGCAAACCATTCCCGCGGAACCTGTTTCAAACCATAGAGTGAGCGCCGAAGCTTGCATACATGATTTGGGAAATTAGAGTAAAAAATTCCCGGGGGTTGAACCATGAAGACAGTTTACTTGAGCTCACCGTGGAGGAAGGCAGACGAAATATCCAATTGCCGAATAGACCAGCGCCGAGAGACAGCAATGGCCAGGTGAAAGCTCGCCCCCCTTCAAGCTAAGTAAGAAACTTCTCAGTATATAAGCTAGCTAGGATGCAAGATCTATATACTAAGCTATTGGACCACTAAAGTAGCTTAGAAGCTTTCTGCGTGGTAGAGATAAGACCCGGCATTACTTGTTCGAGAGGGACAGGCATAGGCAGAAACTTACCAAAAGGATCATCCGGATAGATTGCTTTGAATGCGCACTCAGAGCACCCGGCAGCTTTACGAATCACGCAATGCGCTTTCTTCTCCTAACCCCCCCCAACCCCTGCCTGCGCCCTCGCTTCGAACTTAGGAGCGCTTAGCTTTGATACTGATGGTAGCATGGCGTATTCGCGTAGAAGACACCGAGGCAAGGAAGAAAAAATCCCCGGGGAGAAAAAAATGTATCGATTTACTTGGCAAGAGCCAGCTCGGACGGAATTCTTTCGGATGAAAATGACTTCGTACCTCTATTATGGATTGGTCGAGACTTCGTAGGTGGGGGCCCCTCTATTATGGATCGGGCGAGCTACTTCTTGCCTCTCTGCGGGCAGAACTTGTTGAGGAGCTTAAGCCATGCCCTTTCATTAGCCCTGTTCCCTTCTCTGGGGAGTTATACATTTGTGTATTGATCGAAAGGAGGTTCTAAATTCGATTTATTGTGGGTGGAAAGCGCAGCTCTTCAGTCTACCCATTGTCACGAGTCGGAGCCCACACCCTTTATCTTTCAACGATGAAAGCGCAATCGGAATTTCGCTCGACCCGCACTTCTATCTTCTCGTCCAGTTCTGGTGAAAGAAGTAAAGCCAGAAGTCACTAAAGAAGAGAGCTCCGCTTCCTCGGCTAAACTCTTTTTCTGGGGAGACTTTCTATTTTTAAGACGAAAATCCGCAAAAGAATCCGGGCAAAAAAGGGTTCGTCGGCAAGTGGATTCCGATTCCTGCGAAAATCTTTCCGAAGTGAGAGAAATTCTTCTTCTGATGATCGATTCAGCCCGCAGAAGAAAGAAAACAACGACACGAGATTCTGGCCGTGTCCGGCTCAGAAAGTAGACAATTGACGAGCAGATTCATCCGGGAACGAGCCTGGAGAAAACATCTGCTGGAATTTCGTGGAGGAGGCTACTCGAGGAATCGCCAATCGGTCTTCCTTTTCTGTCGTTGGTTTGTCTTTCAGAGAGATAGGAAGTGGAGTCCGTAGGGGGCAAGTGAAGGCGGATTCGTCCCACCACAGGTCCTTCTTTCAAACTCGGTCAATCAGTTTGCGGGAAAGATAAGATCATTTCACCTACTTCTCTCATTCTTGACCGAGGAAACCTGCTTTACTTCGAGTGAAAGGCGATCAATCAACTTTCTTTTATTGGTCATTGTTGTTTCATTTAATGCCCCTCTCAACCGCCCTTAGGTTTTGTCTTCCAATTCGTAGTCACTCTATGAAAGAGAATGGCATACTGTCGAAGGCCGAACTCGATAACAAAGCTAAGAATAAAGGAAAAGGACCAAGCTACGAAGTCCGGTGAATCACGAGAGGGGATGCTTCTGAAAGTGCTGTTGGTGAGGCCATTTGAAGACGATTAATCGACCCCCTAGCGAAAACAAGGAGATTAATTAGGCCCAGATACTGGTGTTCCGGTCACAAGGGCTTCACGTCGAACGAGGTGGGTGCAAAGCAAAGGGAAGACGCACAAATAGACGTGACTAATGCAATAAGTAGAGAAATACCCTCTCGTGTAGATGGTGGGGCGTGGTTTCGGGTTCAGTGAACTGAATTCTATAGTATACTGGCCAGTCTGGTGGTAGCATCGGATTACGGGTCACTAGCTTTTTAGCAGCGGTTAGCAGACTTTCGGTGAAGCAGCTCCCAGGCAGTCGCTGTTAACAGAGATCTCGCATATGAGATGTTAATCCCAACCTATTTAAATTCAATCAACAGCCGGAACACTTACCAAATCAGAATGCTGCCTTTATTCAACTAAGACTGATCTTCCCTCTGTGCCTTTTTTCCCTTCTCCTATTGATTCCATTCCTGAAAAAAAGCCAAGAGCTCCTAGGCAAGGAGGCACTTTTGCGTCAAGTTCACTTAAAACAAGAACTCTTAGGCAAGGAGGGGCGTAGCCTCTTTCGAGATGCGATGAGTGCTATCTTAATATAAGAAAAAAGGTTGCTTTTAGAACTTTCTAGGTCTTTCCCAAGAGAAAGAAAATAGGTTGCAAGAATGACCATCAACTTTAAATAATCGAATTCGAAGTAAAAGCTTTCTTCTAGCTTCTAGGTTGAAGTTTAAGGTTTCCAAGCGATATGACACAGAAGTTGAAATTCGCTATGTTCACCCGGGCTAGCTATGGAACAGGCTTGTGAACTAGGGACTCCGTTTCGGGATCTTTATCGACTGGATAAAGAGTTGAAACTGATGGGGCGGTTCTTTAACAGGGTAATTAACTTACGGAATCGACTCTAACGCTCTGCGTACGTGGGATCAACTCCACCCTAGAGATAAGTAGGATCCGCAACTACAAGCTCTCGAGTAGGAACAGGGTCTCCTACTGCCGATAGGTATGTAATCGAAGAATCTGGATCTGCGAGATATGGATATGAAAGAGGATATGTTCGAACCGGACCGCATCTCGATTTTCACGTTGAAAATACGCTGGTGGACCCCCTTTCCTTCCTTTGTGGTGGATCGACGAGAGTGCGCCTAGTCAGGAGTGTGGTTGGTGTCACCTCCCGTGCGCTAGCTGTGCCTTTGCCGGATGTTTATTCGCCCACTCCTTCACAGAGCGATGACTAACAGCCGGTAATTATGGTTGTAAAACCTGAAAGTAGCGCTTGGCTTTCTTCCTACCACGGACGGGGATACATTTCATCCATATCGCCGGCCCGGCCTCACATAGAGATGCTTATCACGGCTTCCTAAGATGCTACTCAATCAACCGGTAAGAATTTGAGCAAAAGAGTCTGCTTCATAAAACTAAAGTTGTCTAGCATCACCTATCTCGAAGTCTGAGATCAATCTGGCTGCAAACTCTAGAAGGACTGCTGGACGAGTAGCATTTGGTTTGGTCGTTTGGAGTTCCTTCCACGCATGGAATTCTTGCAGTCTATCTCTCCGCTGGAATATCAAAAAAAGTGAACCAAGGACCCGCGCAGGGGGAGCAGGAACATGAGCTTGGAGGTGCTTAATAAAAAGTCCAAGATTCTGTTTCATCGTCCTCTACAGGATTTAAAAAAACCTTGATCCATTGTATCATCTTCAGGTACTTCAGTTTGCTGGTTAGAAGTTTGTTGAGAGGAAGTAGGCTCACGCCTATACATAAACAGAGGAGGATAAAAGAAATTTGACTAAGAAGATCTGAGCTGAAAGCTGAACCAGAATCGGAGTCTGATTGTTCTTTTACAGAGTAAACTTTGGCAACTTGCTGGAGAAGCTGGGACAAAGGATTTTGAATCATCATTTGGGAAGAAGGTTTGCTATCCATAGAATCAGTGGAAGAAGAGGATATTTGTGGGGTAGAAGGTTTTCTCTGTGGTTTAGGCTTGGTTTCGGGCTTGAAGCCAATGTGGATCAATCTAAGGCAGACTTAGGCATTTTAGACCTACCCTTTCCCTCCGGGGCGTAGTCGATACAGACTATCAAAAAAATAAGACTGATTTATCACCTTTACAGACCCATGTGTGTAATGACACCTAAACGGTCCTAAGATTGAGATATAGTCCAGAAAAATATCCTTAGAAACATTACATTATCTATCCTAAGTTCATCTGATCCTGAACTTGTGCTATCCAGGTGTTTTGTGCTCCTCCTTTTGCTTTGCTTTATCTGTGCGCCTCTCAACGAGTTTACCCTTTTTGCTTTCGCGTAGCCCCCGCTAACGCAGCATCCGTGGTGCGTAAAGAAGCTAAAGAAAGAAACGTCGAAATATCGTACCGTCCATCCGACCATCTACTCATGTTCTGGGAGCGATTCAATCTTTTATAAGTATCACCCACAAGCTTATTCAGCGGATTTATCGCATGTTAATGGGTGAGCCAAAGCTCTTAGCGTTAGCGAAAAAAAACTACCTATTTTCAAGGTATGACCCAGACCGATAGATTTTTTTTCTATAGCGAAGGTCTGAAAGCGCGTAAATTGCTTCTGAGAGAATCCGGCTACTTAGGGTATTTTTTGAAGAGGTGTTTTACGCACTGGAATCTATATCTATAACAATATGAAAGAGCTTGCCTGATTATAATCGTTAGTAAGTGCTTTTATTAGGGAGGGGAAGTATATGCCGCGACACAACTAAAGCGGAAGACCTCTGGTTGTAACGGAAGCGAAAAAAAAGAGGAATTGGTTCGTCACCGTTCGTTTTGTTATACCAGGTCCAACCCAGTTAATAGACCCAAAGAAAGGGTCAATGGATAACTTTATCACTAAACTGTCACATTGTATAGTAAAAAAGTTCGGCCTTTCGGACGGGATGATGGGTATAAACTCTTTCCGCCTGGGGAAAGCAAAAGAGGTAAATCTCAATTAAATGACGAATCCGCTGCAAGGGCACCTGCCAATTATGTTATGTTACGCCAATGATTGTAGAAATCAAAAGAGTTAAAAGGTAAAGCATTCACTTCAAGCTTTGAAGCTAAGTCCGCTATTCGGTCAAACTCTGATAGGCTGACGGCCTGGGTTCACTCTTTAACATCAGTTCCGACGCTAGGCTGATGCCTTTGCCGAGTCTGAAACTCCTAAACAAAACAGGCCGGAAATGACCATTTTGAGCTCGCTGATCTTGACTTTACAAATAGTAAGCTTCTGTCTTTAAAAAATGCATCGAATGCTTTAGGCGCTTGACCTGTCTTAGCTTTACAGCTTCGTTCCCGAAAGGACTTTTTTTTTACTTTCCATTATACCGATGGCTAAAAAATATCTAAGAGAATCAAAATAAATAAAGCACAGGCCTAGACCTCTTATACCGCTCCTGACCCTCGAGAAACGAGCAGCTTTAAGCCCTACCCTTCCTTCGCAGATAGGAGTTCTACCTTCAGGGCTTATACTTATAGGCGAGTCAAGGCCTTTGTGTGAAAAGTCTATCTGTCTCAAATAGATATGGGGAAGGTGTTCAGTCTGCTGCCTTCATTATGACCTTCCCGCCAAATCTTCCTCCATATAGGCAGGGTATAGGAAAAGCCAAAGAACTACGCTTGAAGCTTCATTCAGCCGCTACGCCACATCTGTTATGGCTTCTTAGCTGGATTATCCGGGCAGACATATTTGCGTGGAATGGTTCCCCAACCGGAACAGGCTCCGACTTAGTTCGATTCGACTGCTCTTGCGCGCGTTGAGCTTTTATTGGTCGTAGATCAGCAGATCCATCTTCATCAAACTAGAAATATCGTATAGAAATAGAAGATCCACGCCTTTCGACTCCCATGTCTTTCTTGGTTGAAACCAAGCGGTCATTTCCGTCTTCCTGAATTGGGAGAGCAGAGCAGTCAAAGTAAAGAAGCAAAACATATGGCGCCAAAAGAACCTATTATTTCCCTCACTCAACTACTCCAAATCTTTGGAAATCTATTAGCAAGTCAGCAAGAACAGCATCAGGCGGCTGTTCTTTACGCGAAGGAGAGCATAGATTCTCTTACGCGCAGTCTGCTAGCTGCCCACCATTTTCCACTGTCGCCTAGGTGGACAGTGGAGGAATTGACCGCACAGGTCATAGACGACGAAAATTGCAGACCCTACCCCAACTAATCGATACAGTAAGAGAAGAAAAAAGGCTTAAAAGCGGGAAAGAATACGCTCGACCAATAGGGTTCAGAGGGACACATTCGTTCCTCGCGAAGAGGCAGTCTCTCCCAGTTGATTGATCTACTTGCTTGTACTTTTTTTGTCGAGATTGGTGTTTAGTCTACCAGGTAGAAGATCAAAATCATGCTCTTCGGAGCCCCAAAAATCCCATGCTTTCTGTTGGTTAACAACCAACCACTGCTCTCTATAGTTCTTCACTACTCCGACTCTCTTTCTGTCTGGAGGGAATTTTTTTTTCGAAATAAATCATGCCTCAACTAGATAAATTCACTTATTTTACACAATTCTTCTGGTTATGCCTTTTCTTCTTTACTTTCTATATTTTCATATGCAATGATGGAGATGGAGTACTTGGGATCAGCAGAATTCTAAAACTACGGAACCAACTAATTTCACACCAGGAGAACAACACCCGGAGCAAGGACCCAACAATTTGGAGGATATCTTGAGAAAAGGGTTTAGCACCGGTGTATCCTATATGTACTCTAGTTTATTCGAAGTATCCCAATGGTGTAAGGCTGTCGACTTATTGGGAAAAAGAAGGAAAATAACTTTGATCTCTTGTTTCGGAGAAATAAGTGGCTCACGAGGAATGGAAAGAAACATATTATATTTAATAAAGAAGTCCTCATATGGCGCTTCTTCGAATCCTGGATGGGGGATCACTTGTAGGAATGACATAATGCTAATCCATGTTCTACACGGCCAAGGAAGCATCGTTTTTTAATCTCATTATGACTTGGTCGTTCGGAAGAGAGAACTTACAATGCTACAACGCCGCATTCTCCGAAGATTTACGAAGAAGAAAGGGGGAAAGAAATGAATAAGAAAAACTTTAGCAGAAGGAAAGAGTATTCTACGGGGATAAGGGACCCCATTTCTGAAAAGAAAAGAAAGAAGATCCTCCCATGTAGTTCGTCGGTTAAACCAACGATTCTCTTCCTAAATTGATAGTAATAGAGAGATCTTTTTCTAGTTAGACTTCTATCAATGCAATGAAAGAACCATCCCTTCCTATTTGTTTGTCCTGTCAGATAGAAATCAAATTAGACCCAAAGAGCCTTCTTTACTACCTTAGGGGTTGGGTGGGGTGATGGGGGGGTTTACATACAACCTTGGCAAAGTTGTTTATGATTGAATCTCAGAGGCATTCTTATCATTTGGTAGATCCAAGTCCATGGCCTATTTCGGGTTCACTCGGAGCTTTGGCAACCACCGTAGGAGGTGTGATGTACATGCACTCATTTCAAGGGGGTGCAACACTTCTCAGTTTGGGCCTAATTTTTATCCTATATACTATGTTTGTATGGTGGCGCGATGTTCTACGTGAGTCCACGTTGGAAGGACATCATACCAAAATCGTACAATTAGGACCTCGATATGGTTTTATTCTGTTCATCGTATCGGAGGTTATGTTCTTTTTTGCTTTTTTTTGGGCTTCTTTTCATTCTTCTTTGGCACCTACGGTTGAGATCGGAGGTATTTGGCCCCAAAAGGGATTGGGGTTTTAGATCCTTGGGAAATACCTTTTCTTAATACCCCCATTCTCCTTTCATCCGGAGCAGCCGTAACTTGGGCTCATCATGCTATACTCGCGGGGAAGGAAAAAACGAGCAGTTTATGCTTTAGTAGCTACCGTTTTACTGGCTCTAGTATTCACAGGCTTTCAAGGAATGGAATATTATGAAGCACCCTTCACTATTTCGGATAGTATTTATGGTTCTACCTTTTTCTTAGCAACTGGCTTTCATGGTTTTCATGTGATTATAGGTACTCTTTTCTTGATCATATGTGCTATTCGCCAATATCTTGGTCATCTGACCAAGGAGCATCACGTTGGCTTTGAAGCAGCTGCATGGTACTGGCATTTTGTAGACGTGGTTTGGTTATTCCTATTTGTTTCTATCTATTGGTGGGGGGGTATATGAAGGAACGAAACAGTGGATTGAGAAATAAAGCTCGAAGGCAAAGAGAATCGGGCTTTTCCAAAGAATTACTGCCGCTTTGCTGCTCCCTTTAATTATCATATACAAAAAACTTTCTTCCACTTTCCTACCAAATCTCTTTTTATTCTGGCATATAAATGAAGGGATCAAAGAGATTATGGCGGATTATGTTCACCAAGAAATGACCCGAAATTTGATCTTGGTCTACTTGAGATTGTTCTTTTTAATCGTAATCAAAGATGTTTTCTTGTCTCTCGTTTCTTTTCTGAACAAATCGAAGAACCTAATGGATCGAACTCATACATCAAAACGTCTGTTATAGTTATTAAAGATAGGAATGAACCTATGTCAACTTGAACTTTAAAGCGCCCAGACGGCGGTAGGTATAAAAAGGCTCGTCGAAGACTGATCCTGATCTTCTCTCTTCGGTAATAAGTTTGTGTTCGTTAGACTGTACTAGTTCACTTTTTCAAGGTAATGTTTGTTAGGTCTTTTGAGGCTACTTCTAGTCGAGCAATGATCCAATTGGGGAAGCAAGCGGCTCTTTGTCGTCCATTTCCCTTGGGACCAAGAACAAGCTTCAAAGAAGAAGGAAAGGACAACTCGCATCTCAATTACAATGGCTAGTTGGAAAGCTTGTTTAAAGCCAATCGATTATTGGATTTCACCAACCCAACGACCACTGCCGGGGGATCCCTATATCTTCTCTCAGATTAAAGTCTTCAATCAAACGGAATGAAAGCAGGAGATTTATTAGCATTAGTAGCTTTGGGACGATAGACTCATGAGATTAGACCTCTGATGGGCTGTAAGCTCTATTCCTACTTTTTTTCTACTCCATGGATCGCTAACAAGACTTCACCTTCGAAAGTGATCTACGACCAGCTCTTCGAATCAGTCGCTGAGGAATGACAGGTTGAACTATGTCACTGCGCACACCTCCTACCCACAAATTAGGTGAGTCTTCTTAGCCATCCCTCAACCAGAGGGGAAGAGATGATGCTTGAACCCCCCACCAATGCTCCTATAGTACCGCTATTAATACCTGTCGAGGACTCATCAGTCAAGCGGATAGCATTGCCTTTTTTTCTTGTTACTTTTTTTACTCACTTGCTAACAGCGCTAGTCGCCTCTTACTCTATGTGTATACATAGGAAATGTCCTTTCATCTCCTTATCCAGTACTGACGCCGCTCTACTTCAGTCTCAAGGTTACCGCTCGACCTTCTCTCCTGCATAGGTATGGCGCATAGAAAGGATTCGCTCTTGACCTTAATGAGACTTACTAGCCCGACTGACTCATATCTATCGTAAAAGGCCTCCCCACTATCATGCGAAAGGGATCCGCTACTCCTTTATCATTTGCTTAACAGGAAAGTGGAGACTTATCGCAATCCGAAGCGAAAAAATCCCCTTCGACCTGGACCAGTTCTTCAAGGACCCCATTACGGCGCTCTCTTGTTGAACTGATAGATTATCTCTTCCATTCTTCAATTTTATTCTGGACAAAAAGCATACCTTCTTGAACTAAGAGCAAAAATTTTTCTCTCACGAACTCCTAGCAGGAAAGAATACGCTCGACCAATAGGGTTCAGAGGGATAGGCCCAACCAGTCGAGTCACTTCCTATAGGTGGGATAGTTTCAGTCGAGCATATTTTAGAACCTCTCTGGCTTATCGCTTTCTTATTCTTTACTTGCCTTAGCCGAAACGAAGCTGAGCTAAAGTCAGCATCTTCTTTTCTAGTGGTTGTAGCTCTTGTTTATTGTTTTCCTACGGCATCAACCGGACTAGGAACTGCTGGCCTAGTTGGAACTACTTGTCCTCTTAATTTTCCTGAGCTAGGTAAATCCTTCTTCATAAGCCGGCTAGTCTATCCATCTGATCTTTCGAGTCGCTCATCTGATATTTATTTTGTTGTAGACGATGAACCGATTGGAAAATCAGCCTCCCCCGGCGTAAGACAGGCGGCTAATTGATGAAATGATAGAGAAGAGAACGTAGGGCGACTTGCCTTCGATATCTCAATTCTCTTTTTCATATCTGTATTCTACTACTTTCCGCGGATATACTTACTTTCTCTATTAGGTCTTCATTTAAGTGATCTTTGCTTTTTTCTTTTGAGTGTGGGACCGGGAGCGCTTACGACTTCCTCTTCTTAGCTTTTGCTTTAATCGCTTGACGCGGTTTCCCATTCAACTAGGAAGACACATCGGTGCCCTTTCTATTCACATCCTACTTGTTTTGTTAATGCCTTTCTCCTGCCATTCATTCCTCTACCCCCATTAGTTGGTGGACACCTTTTCTTGCTTTATCAGGGCCCCTAACCAACCCAACCTCACTTGAAGTAACTTGCATCTTTGTTTGTCTCCATTAAAAGAATAGACAACTGAACCAGTCTTGCAACCAAATATCTTAGCTCGAACTACTTCTACTCGTCAAGTGATCACTTGAAGGGCACAGCCCGAACGAAAGAAATGCCAATCCATTGACATTGACTGACGCGAATACCCTGAATCCAGCCAATTCGAATTGCTTGCTTTCCTTAGGTTCAACGCTATTCGATCTTCATTCCTCTCCTTCGGTCGAGCTACTTCTCTCCTCGGGTGGGTTGGAAAACTTTCATGGTGGGAGTATACTGGAATCCTTCCAACCTCTCTCCGGAAAGGAAGAGAGCTCTTTCTATCTAATCAAAGATGAACCCATTAAATGAAATTAAAGAGTAGAGTGGGAATTCGCTCTATCGACATAGGTTTTTCCTTCCTTTTTTTACAGGACTTCTCTCTTTGTCTTGTGTAGAGCAGTTTCTCTCGGATATGGTCACCGCTGCGATTAGACAAAGGTCTATGGCAACTCAGTCTTCTTTCTACCTTCTTCACCGGGATAGGGAACTTTTCCAGGGACAGAAATAGAGTATGTGCGGCAAGTGCTACTGCCCCTTTCTTCCTGAACGGGAGGTAGGGCCCCTCTTAGATTGCTTTTCCTACCCTTATGGCCCGGGACATCAAGTCCTCTCGCCGCCTTATCTTTATCTTTGATCGAGAAAAGCCGGCTCTTCCTGATTTGACATTGCCGGGAAAGAGACAAGAGCGAGTCTTCCTCCAATAACTTATTCTCTAACGCCGTCTTCATCCTTACCCTCGATAGTGAGTAGCATGTTCGCCGTAACCCGGCCCAAGGGTATGACGACAATAGAGCGGAACCGTCTGTGGTTGATCATTTTTTTTATCCCAAAGCCTCCCTAAAGAGTGGATTTCGTCGCCTAATGCCTGATTGGAGCAAAGTGCGTCACTCCAACAGTCAGCGTGAGTGTCCGGATGCTCCTATCGAATGGGCGGATTGGGTACACCGGTTAATTGAACACTTTCCTATTTTCGATGCAGCGGGAACGCTCACTCTAACAAGGGCACCAACGGAGACTGTCACAGCTAATTGTTGTGCTAGTCCAGCAACTGCGGTTAGTGATTCAATTGCCAGTCCTCTACCACCGGTTATAAGACCCAGATCTCCCCAACGCAGACGCTCTTGGCATAGAAAGAGTCTTCATTTCCGCAGATTCTATTCTCTGGTTCATAGGTCCTATTCTTCCTAAGCCCTCAGAACTACCCGGTGCTTTAGCCATATCTGTTCTTTGCCTGCCGAATGTGTAATTCAGCGTTTAGGGCAACTCTTACAGCTATCGAATACGCTCTTGGGGATATCATAGGATGAGAGCTGAAAAAGCCGAGGCTTGAGACTGCCAGTTTGGGAACGTGTCGCCATGAGATAAGTCCGAACGGGTGCAGGAGAGCCAGAAGATGATGGATAGTCAGAAAGATCCACAACCAGATTAATTCAAGACTGAGCTGGTGAAGAAGGCTGGCGACGAGACAGCACAAGAGATGGTGTGCCTTGAATGGATGAAGAAAGAGTAGAGTCGTAAAGCAGAAGTTGGCGGCGGACCAGATGGCATAGAGACTGGAGAGATAGGGGCTTTTTTCTTTGCCTTTACGAGTTGAGTAAACAAAGAAAGAGAATATTCAAGAATTTTCCTTTCTTTTCTACGTTCTATCAGAGATGAATCTTAGCCTACCCGGTGACCGCCCCTATGAGGACCTTTGGGCGGAGTTTTATTGATCCACTAACTGACTTGAATGAAGAAAGAAAGATCTTTATCTACACAATTTGATGTACGAAGATAGCAAATCTGCTCTTACTATTAGCTCTCCTGTGGTAGTAACGGAAGTCAGCTGG